>JAFVLL020024693.1:0-69441 GCA_021397915.2 Tor tambroides | reverse complement strand
TGCTAATTCTCAAAACATTTTTTTTAAGATGACTGAAAGGAGGAAAAACCAAAGTGAAGTATGGACTTACTTCACTCAGTCATTTATTTACTTTACAACAGTAAATAAATATCGGTTCTGCACATCAGTTACTGGGCACATAAACATGCAAATAATTGGTATCGGTTATAAAAAAAAATAAAAATCAATATCGGTCGATCACTACTCTCGACATCTGGTTAACTGAACTACAACAATCTTCTAATTGATTATGAGAAGAGTTATATAAAAAAAATATTAATACAGCTATACAGTAAAGAACTGAAAGTATAACTTTTGTACAAACCAATTTTTAAAGGGTCACGAAAAGTTGAAAATTAGAAAGCAATAAATAAATGCAGGTTAAAAGCCGAGGCTGTGTTTACTCCAGTCTCAGAACATAAAAAGAACTGCTGGTTTATACACAGAATCTTATTTGTGAATTTGCAAGCTGCAACACAGATATAGCAAAACCAAAGTGTCAACAAGATTGCACCGTGCAGTCACACAAATTATACTTTGACAAACATTGTGCTGTTTCTGACTGCATCAAAGTAGTTTGATAAGCCATAATATCTTGTCACAAATCTAATAATTTTTGAGGTCAGCTCCAGACACAAAGCAGGGGTCTACATTTTTTTTTTTTATGCTGAAAGCAGGTGGTATGAAAATGTGCATCAAAAAGACAGCTGTGTGCTGGAAGGAGAGAAATCTGCTGCCAAAGCCAGGGGCTCAGTGCAGTGCTAATCTCACTCTACAGACAAGGCAATAAGGTACAGCCAGAAGCCATCATCATTCTTGTGTTGTGCTTTGCCATAGTCACAATGTTCCTCAAAAACAGGAAGCCATTTTAAAAGGGAATGAATTCAATAAGGTAGGCTATATGTTTCATGCACCTGCTGCTTTTGTCTTCCCAGTCACATGTCAAACAATTAGATTTAAAAAATGGTCAAGAGATAGGAGTGATGCTTTGGAAACAGTAAAAAGAATTACATGCACCTTGCAAGCTGCCTGTGGTCAAGTTAGAGATGCACTTAAACGACTAAATTAGGCTAACACAACCACCACCGCCTAAGTGCTTCTGCATCAGCTTTGTAATTTGAGTTCTTAACACTCGTGAGCCAAAACCACATCTTAATTTAAAAAAAAAAATCCTTAGATTTACAAACTTTTAGGCCTTTACAAAATGCTTGCTTAAAAGCTAGCCATAAAAATGTTCTTAAAGAATGACTATTTATCAGCTGGTCCAATCAAGTTGCAACAATAGCTGACAAAACTCATGCACAAAATAAGGTAAAACCTAAGAAAAACAAAACCCAAAAAAACAATGTCACCACCAACCACCATATTAGTGTGTTGAAGAAGCGCTGAGAGAAGACAAGAAGCCGCTCAGTGGAAACTCCACTAAGAGGCTGCCACAAACCTGCCCACTTCCTGTCAGTCTGATGCTTACACCACTGTGACTGTAAACTTAATAGAATGACTCAAATGACAAGACAGACAGTTCATGTTATTCAACAAAGACATCTTGAAGATTGATTGTCTTCTCAAAGGCCACATCATGCAGCTCCTATGGAAGCCAAGCAGAGGGAGCAGATGTCTGTCAGGTCAGGATGAGACTGTGGTGAGCACCGTGCTCATTCATCAAGGACTAGCAGCACTCCTGCTGGGCTTGCAATGCCGGCTCAAAGGCTATAACAACTCCTCCAATATTTAAGCAGACAAGCTGAAAAGACAGTGGGAGGAATGGGAGTCATGCTGTTGCCAGTTGTGTAGATGTTATAGGAGAGCCTGCTGTGAGGCACAACTCGATCCATGTTTGTTAACAAGCTGTGAACTACTGCTACCAGTGACATTTAACATGCTGCCCAGTAAGAGTGGCTACTGACAGGTCTGTTCATTCAAAATGCCAAACAAGCTATAAATATGGTCTAAACAGGCCTAACGCTGATCAAAAAAGCCATGTTTGTACTTTAGAGTTTTGAAAGGTTATCAGGCCTTCAAATGACACAGGCTTTATATTAGTTAATAATGAGACAGCTTTCAGCAGACTTTTCAAAATACCAAACCTCTAGAGCGAAAGCAGTACCTTGCTGAAGGTCTACCTATACTGTGGCCATGTTCACACAGCAGTCCTGTATTTGAGTCATTAATACAGGTGCATTCGCATGCACATTTTGGTTATTTACAGGACTGACTAGCATTCTATATCCAAACTCACAACTGTATTTTCTGCGAAGCTCTGCCATGTGAACAGAACCATACAGGACAACTAGAACACGTGAATATATACAGGGAAGCACACAAAAAAGATCAGCTGCTCATAAGAATAGATAATAAAGCTGGAATTCACACGCAATCCCATTTAAAATCTAATTCTTTTCAAACTTAATCTGTTCTGGAAACCAATGTAAAGACAAAACTTTAGATGGTCTCTAGCCTATAAATATAGAATGTCCAAAGTAGTATGATTCATGAACAGAACTTTTATGAGCTGCTTTTTTTAATGAATCAAAACCAAATTCAAAGAGTCACACTCGGTATCGGTCTGAATCAATCTGACAAATCCTTCACTGAATGAACTCCATAAATCATTAGAAGAGTTACTAAGACTGAGTTAACATCTGACTTATAACAGCAATTTATCATAACTTGTGATGAGTATTCTTGCTTCATGAAATTAAATCTGTATAAATACTGACTAACTGTTAATAGGACAATGTATAGCCTAGTTACAGATCTGCAAGTGTTTTGTAAAAACATTAAAGTGTAGATAGATAGAAACATTGTATTGGTAGATAATGCAATTAAGATTAAGAATGTACAAACATTTGAATTACATATAGTGAAGAGCTCAGTTTTCAGTATATTTTCATTACCACATCATGATCTCAGCTAGTTTTGATTTAAAAAACACAAATCTGGTCACTTCAAAATAACCTAGTTGTCCCTCAATAAAATACACAGAAAGGATCTAAATAAAAAAGACAACTATCCAAAATTTTGTGTTATTTTGCTCACATTTATTTAGAATTGTCCCAATGTAGCAAACACAAAAATTTGGTCAATCTACCAATTAAACATCCATATATGTATTATCCATTGATTATATGGTGATGAAATACATTGCACCTATAAATTACCTGTCCAATAAATATGCCCACACAAAGATAAGGGAAGGTCAAAGCGATAAAGCGCAACCTTGTCACAGTTTCAGCACTACAAACAACTAAGCTTCACACTACAATAGCAAAAAAAAAACCTGTCATGTCAGGTGAAATCGCTCCTTATATTATGCAGATACCGCAAGCTCTAAAACATGTCCTGACTTGTTCCCACCTGGCAATTTTACAACTTCCAGTTTCTGGCAGGAATGCCTGCATGTCCGTCTCAAAGAAAACAAGGCGTAAGCCACTGACCAACACCTGTACAGATTCCTTTTAGTAATTACACAGGAACAGGATGAGAACAGGTGGAACTTGCCTTGAAGCCAGGTGACTCATCAAATACTACACATGGCACCGGAATAACACATATTGGATCATCAACAATAACCATCTCATTCTGGGAACCGGCTGAAATCAGATTCCACCCATACATCATCTCACCTGTTCTACAAGCTTAACATTTCAATACTGTTGGCTTACCAGCTAGTTTACTACGCAGTTTAGGTCTAATGCTAGGTCGTCAGCTTACAGTTTAACCATGAGCTGGATACGGGAATGATCAAAGACACGGGTCGACCATACTTCAAAGGGAAACCATAAGTCAGATTCACAGTTAAAGCAAACGTGAATAAGAAGAAACTAATTACACGCAGGTGAACTGGCAAGGCTTGTGTGGCAAATTTTGTGGTACGTTACACTAAAATTAATGACTCTAATCTTCTACGCTTTGCACAACCACTGAACCACTGAAATCAGGAACATTCTGGAGTTTGACGATAAAAGTGTTATCTGACTGAACTGACAGTTTTAACATTAGCTCGCTGGCTAACAATTCAATCTCACCCTCTCTGACACTCACAGCCGGTCAAACGGTGAAAAATGACCAACTGATCATTGTGTTTTATGACCAGACACAGAATTAACCATTTATCTAAATTTATAATTACAGCTATAGCGGCAAATAAACTGTCTGAGTAACTTCTTGACACGGTCTCTGGCGGTGATGAGACCGCTAGCAAGCGGCTAGCCAACGCAGTCCAGGACAGTTGGACAGCCTGAGGAGAACCCCAGATCCTTAATTTATCGACAACAAATAAAGGAATGACCGACAAACTGTCTCTGACCCCGTCAAAAAAAAAAAAAACGTCTAGCCGTCAAAATGAATAAAACAGGCGCGTATGGAGTTTCTGTTCAAACGTACGCGGGCAAATGGCTGCCACCCTCGCGAGCTCAACGAGCTCCTTCACCGGCTGAAGTAGTCGTTATTAACGTCTTCATGGCATATTAGAGGCGGAAGGCGAGTGATAATAGGGGATACTTACAAAGAACGGGCCAAACATTGAAATCCCTTGGCAAACCCCGGAGAAAGTGCACGTAGAACCGTAACCGCTGTGAGGGTGAAGTCGTATTTGTCGTCCTCTCAGTGAAAGCTGAATTGAGATGAACTGAAGAGGGAGGAGTCAGGCAGTGACTGCATCATCTTTGCGCAAGAGCCTGTTGACGTTTTACGAGGACTTTATTCTAATACTTCTTTGTGGAACATGAAATATTGTTTATTTAATCCAAGAATGTATATATTTACGAGAACTTTATTCCAATACTTTGTGGAACATTAAATATTGATTATTTAATCCAAGAAACAAATGTGTGACCGCCTAATTTGGAAATATTAGATTTGAAACTGGTTTGGATATGGAAAAAAATGTGGATCAACTTAAAGGTGGATGAATGCTTATAGGTGTGATACTTGTTAAGCTTTTTTAGCTACTTTTATATGATCACAGGTGACACTGCAAGCAAAACTAAAATGGAAGCACACTCCCCCTAGTGTTAGTCACGTATTTCTGTACACTGAATGTGCTGATTAAATTCTGTAAAAAAATTGCTTTGTTCATATATATTCTTCACCCTAACAAAACACTGTAAATATGTGGGCTGAATTATTATAACATAGGCCTATAATATAAAACTGGTAATGATTTTAAGATAAGGTTCGTTTTACTTCACTTAATAGCCTTGGTCTTATTAAAGAGAACAACAAAAGACACCCTTGATCAAGAAAGTCTTTATTGATGTTGCATCTGTACTGTCAAGTACTTGTAGATTTTGTACGAGCTGACAAAATATGTTCAATCAAAGAGTGCATTTAATACCCAAAAACGGATCGCATAAAGTGAATGCAGTACGACAAAAGTCCTATAGATTGATAGATACATCATAAAAGAAAGAAAGAAAAACAATGGTAGTGTGTACTACAAACTCCTCGATGCTGTTAAATATAAGGTTATTTGTACGTTCAGGGTTTTGGTAGTTGAACATTCTTTGCTGGACTATCACAAAATGTATAAATATGCCTTCATTAAATTCATGTGCAAATGGGATTGTTTCTTTTAATTTGATGAATGAACATGAATAAATATCCCGTGGAAAAGAATCTAGTTTGTTTTGAATGACAAAAGGAAGCAACGTAGTCTAAGCAGTTTTGCGAAATTGCAGCACAATGCATTTTCAAATCTTCAATCCATTGCACATAAACAATATACACTCATCATAGAAAATATCGGTCACAGTGTTAATACACAATAAAAAGGTCAAATACATGCTGAAATAGGAAAGATCTGGTGCCAAAACATCATCCAAGAGTAAATAATCTGAATAATGTCATGCAACAAATATCACGTGTATTGAATGGGCAACCTCAGCGAGTGGGTGCATTTAAGTACTGACACTCCTCAGGTTTCATAATTCTACACACTGTATTGGTCAGACAAACAGAAGTGAGAAAATGTCTTTCAAGAGGGACTTCAAGCCTCATTTGCTGTTTTTCACTCACCTCAGTAAACGTGCAAGGAACAATTTCTTTGTTTGAGGATGTTTACGTTTTAACCTTTCATTAACACCACTGGAGCAGTGCTATTACAGTGTGATGTATCCAAATCATGTAACTTTTTGTCAAAATGTAAAAGATTAGGACATGCATTGACTCATGTTAATGTCAATCATGTCTGTGTAATTACAAGTCTCAGAAGAATGTAAAAAACAGTCAATTGTGTCATTGTTAAAGCAGCAATTAGAAAAGCGTCAGAGAATGTAAAACGTTTAGAGTACACAATGCAGTAGTTTGGATTTTGTATTGGAGAATTGATTTGTTATATAAAAAAATTTGAATTATATTTTCATATTCTCAATCTACTAGTAGTCCCTTACTCACCAATGTACTCTAGGCTGTCCTAAGATTTTGATGAGAAGCTATACATTATGTATTAGCTTTGATGTCACCATTTTTTTAAAGTATACTTTCAGAAATGAAGGTACAAAAGGTGTCACTTTTTGAAAGGTACTAATACATTTCATTAATGAACTAATATGTACACTTTAGGCATTAATATGTATGTAATTTGGGGAAATAAGGCACAAAGGTGTACCCTTTGAAAGAGTACCGCCCTAGTGACAGCTTTTGTACCTTTTTTTCTGAGAGTATGTGGAATTAGTGTCACAGAAATTGCATATTTGTTTTGTTAATGCAGGCACTGTGGTACAGCAGTCCTCTTGAGGCCTTCAGGATCGCTACTGATTTAAACCTGGCATGTTTTGAGCAAAGAACTCAGTAAATCAAGTAATTTTTTTAGTAACTCTCAAACACAACGTAGTTGTCGCAGAAACAGACAGATTAGCACATAATTTTTGCTTTAACACAGTAAATCGAACAAAACATCCATACCTAATGACTAAAGCAGATAGATATTCACCTGTCTGGCATTAATAAGAAAAAAACAATATGGAACTGAAGATTATCTTTAAATTACAGATGTATTTAAACATACAAATACAATAACAATGTTGTATAGAATGTCTGTATTCTAAAATGTGAAATGTGGCACAAATCAAGTAGCCTGTGTTATATGATGGAAAGATATAGGTGAATTGGACTGCAACCAGGGGAACACACAACCCCAGAGTCAACGTGATGGAGCTCAGTGGGAGTCAGAACATTTGGCAACATGTGCAGTCACATGGGTAAGTCTTTAAACGGTTACCTACACATTGCAAAGTACTTAATAGTCTGATTGCGATAAACAACAACAACTACAACAACATCAATAATAAAATAACACCATTATATCAACATCAACAAAAATAACATAACAGTTATAATAAAATTATCATATAGGCAGAAAATGACAACACTTGAAAGTAAAACAATGATCAAATCAGACATTTGAAAGAGAGGGTGAAAACAGAGACAGCATGAATTCTCTATCCTCTGCTTTGAACTCAGCCTCTCCGTCATTCAGCAAGTCTTTCTTGTAATCTAGTTGCTGTTATCACAGATGTTACTGCAGGGCACTTGAGCAAGCAATTCTCCGCTGAGATGGACCGTTATGTGGGGCACAGGAGGAACCCTGAGAAGGACGAATGGATGTACTCAGTGGAGTAGAGCCCGTTTGCTTGGTCAGAGGGCATTTGCACCCAAACCTGGTCGTTCTCTTTCAGCTCCAGTACCGCGCTACCTGACGCCTGGTCCATATAGCCCTTCTTGTACTCATCATAGGTGTATGTGGCAGGCACATTGTTTTTATACAGTGCCACCCACAGGCTGGTTCCCTTTACATGTACATGATAAGCAAAATAGTAGACTCCAGGCAGTGGGCTTGTGAAGATGCCCGTGGCAGGGTTGTAAGCATTTTGCCCATTGTACAGAGTTCTGTCAAATTTGATCGGCATTCCAGATGGTGGAAATGGTGTTGTCAAAATGGCGGTAAAAGCAGGAGCCACGGAGGCAGAGAGCTCAGCCTGACCAAAATAAGGTTTCTCACCATTTGGCTTTGGAATGGATTCTCCAACAATATTTGGTCCTTGAACCGCTAACTGATTTATATCACCATTTGGCGGACCGGGAGGCCCAGGAGGTCCAGGAGGACCTGGAGGGCCCTGCATACCGCTAAGTCCAGGAGGGCCAGGTTTTCCTGGGGGTCCTTGAGGACCAGGCATACCTTTGTCTCCAGGCTTTCCAATTCCTTGGGGGCCCGGTGGACCTTGTTCGCCTTTCAGTCCTGGAACACCCTGAGGTCCCATATGACCAGTGGGGCCTGGGAGTCCAGGGATCCCTGAATTGCCACGTGGCCCAGGGGGTCCTGTTAACCCATTCTCACCTTTTGGACCTGGTCCCCCAATCAAACCAGGATTACCTGGCAGTCCAATATGACCCGGTTCACCTTTAGGTCCAGGTTTGCCTGTGGCTCCGTTGAGACCAGGAAGGCCCTTATCCCCTGGGAGGCCAGGCTTTCCTGGGAGCCCACTGGGACCCTGATCTCCTCTAAGCCCTGGCAACCCCGGAGGTCCTTGTGGGCCATTCTCTCCCTTTAGACCAGGCATCCCGTGTTTCCCTGGAAGACCCATAGGACCTTGTGGACCTGAAAGCCCTGGCTGTCCAGTTGGCCCTGTATCTCCTGGTAGACCATCCATACCAGGTTCTCCTTTGTCACCAGGGGCTCCTTGTAATCCACCAGGACCTCTATCTCCTTTCTGACCTACAAGTCCCGGTTTACCATAGCCAGGAGGGCCAGGAAACCCAGGAGTTCCTCTGGGGCCAACCTCACCCTTTGGACCTATTGGGCCTGGGTTACCTGGAGCACCATCAAGTCCAGGTTTTCCCACACTAGCTGCCCCTGGCTGACCTTGTAGTCCAGGGGGACCAGCTTCCCCTGGGACACCTTGAACTCCTGGAAGTCCTTTATCTCCTTTTGGCCCTGCTGGCCCAGGCAGCCCATTAATCCCTGGTTTACTCAACCCAGGAACACCTGGAGGTCCTGGAGGTCCTGGAAGGCCAGTGGATCCCCTGGGACCTATTGGACCTGGCTTTCCATTGCCATTTTCCCCTTTAGGTCCTTGTTCACCAGGAATACCACGTCCGCCTTTAAGCCCCGGCTCACCTCTTGACCCTGGTGGGCCTCTAGTCCCAGGTAACCCTGGTTTGCCATTCAACGACAGACCTGCCGGTCCAGGTGGTCCTGGCTGACCTGGAAGTCCACGTGGACCCACGTCTCCACGAGGCCCAACCTCACCATTGAATCCTGGAGGTCCTTTAGGTCCTATTTTTCCTGGTAAACCTGGTAGTCCTGGTTTTCCAATCCCAGGGAATCCTGGAGGCCCTGAAGGACCTGTTTGACCATTGAGACCAGGTTTTCCTATACCTGGTTTCCCTGGTAATCCAGGAGGCCCAGATGGCCCCCTTGGTCCTGGCTTCCCTTGAGGACCTGGCTCCCCTTTAATGTCCATCATGGGTGGAAACTCTGCAATAAAAAAAGAAAAATGAATAACTTCATAACTAAATTCATAAAATCACTGTGCCATCAAAAATATTGTTTGTTTCCATCTAGAGGGGACTCTAAAGTGCTAGTGAGACTACATTTATGCATTGTGCTTTACTCAACATTATGCTCAAGTGTCTGCTCAATGGCAACTACACAGGTATACAATACAATGAAGGCCTACAGGGAAAAGTGAATGTGTTTATGGACAATACATAAACAAAGGACAAGGACAAAATTCTCAACAGCATTTGACCTCACTGGAATTTCAGCAAGTGAACTGCAGAGATGACGTTTGACAGCCATGTTTGTACAACCAAACTATGCAAGTCAGAAAAACACTGCAAAAATGCATTCACAATAAGTTCAGAATTAACATTACATTACATTTAGCCTTTAAAATGGTCCACCTCACTGACCTTATGACATGTGTCCTGACATATGCAAATGCCCATGTGACATTAACTCTGAGAGAGACAAATCATTTGCCTAATCTTTAGCCAAATTGGTCAATGTTAAAATTTGCTTTAAACTTTTCACTTCAGAAATCATAACACACACACAAATGCAAACCAATGGACTTCTAGTATTTCCAAAGTAATTTATTTGAGGAATATATTTAAACAATTAGTAAAATGAAATATAATCTAGCGATATTATCTCATAAATGTTATGGGTGTTGAGTACCTAATATATATCCATCCATCTACTTCTCTGTAAATATATTTTTTTTAATATATCCTCATCTGTATATGTAATAGAATGGCATACTATATTTATGAAGCGCCCTCAAGTGGCAAAATGATTCATAGCATAGGCCTAGTATTTAACATACTGTATCTCAGCTGGGTTAGAGGAATAATTTAGATCATTACACTTTACACATCATTACACATAAATATAAAAATACAAAATTACACAGTACAAAACCATGTTCTGTAAATTTTATTTACTTAATCCATCTGATACCATCATTGTGCCACCTTAAATGTCATGCCCCAAAATAAACAGACAACTACAGGGAATCTCCTAAAATACATACAACTGGTATTGGACAGGAGTCAGTGGAATTTAGAATTGGTCAGCAGGAGAAAAAAAGAACGGAGTACATATTTATCTCAATAGTTTAAACACAAATGTTCATGGGAAGACTGTTTTAGAGAGGTTGACTCTGTATGTTGGTTATCTATACCCAACTGCAGGTTTTATTTAGTATGTTTTTTTTTTTTAATTGAAAATTGTATTAGGTTTCAACTGGATGAGCAATGTGTAATACAAACACTTGTCAAACAAACTCTACGTTTCAGTGCAAGTCTTCCATTGTCCACTAGATGGTAGTGAGCACACAGCTTTTCTTTAGACATGTTTTGAGTCTTAATTGATCTTTAAGGTACCCTATACACATAACTTTAGTTTGTTTAAATTGTTCAAACCTTAAGTACATTAACTGCAGTTTTAATTAGAATGCAGGACACAAAATGTAACACTTCTGTTCTTGTGTTCTGTTCTGTGTAATACATAAAATTGTGTTATAACTGTATTTGCCTGTAAGGTTATCTGATAGACACTATCAGTCTCTCAATACTCCAAAATAAAAATTTTTTCATAATTTACTAACCCCTATGTTCCTCATTCTGTGGAACAGTGTTTCCAAACAGGTTTGGAACAACATGAGGGTGGCTAGATGACCGAATTTTCCTCTTTGAGTGAACTCTCTCTAAAGCTGAACTATCAGCAGCAGGTAAACCAATCACATTCCAGGAAAATCTCTAGCCACTTCTTGCTCTTTCCTCTTTGCTGTGTTTTATCCTTCTCTCTTTACCTGTGAAACAAAGACCTCCTATGTATCTTAAGCACATCACAGCAGCTTCCATTTGACACCTACCCTGGATTTCTCATCAGCCCAAAACTCTCTTGACCCTTCCTACTTGTTTCTGACACTGTTTTGACACAACCTTTGATTCCCTTCAGGTTTGGACTATATGAACCTGAGATAAACCGCTCAAGAAGGGAAGTGACTTCACCCCACCCTGTCCCTCTTGTTCCTCCTGTGACACACTCACAATGCCCTCTCGTATATCATAAAGGGGAGAGGAGTCAACGAACTGCAAACAATTCTTGTCCTGTCTTCTTGTTCATCTCCAGTGCTCTCAGTCTGACAGACTTCTGGCTCAACTCCCCAACTTTTTCTCTCCCTGAAGAATCTCAGTCATCCAGGGCCTAAAATGGTGAATGCACTAAACCACTGTGCCACTTTAGTACAAAAGTTATATAAACTTTTAAACTAAAATGAAATTGTATTTCAGTGCGAAAAATGTGAGTTTTACTGACTAACCTCCTGGAATCCAGTTTAACTAGCCAAATTAAAGTGATTTATTCAAATGACTTGTACATAAAGACTGTCACTTATTTTGCTCCTGAATGAATCAGTAATTTTGAACAAATCGGCTGAATGAATGATTCAAAAGACTCACTCAAGATTTGGTGCCACCTACTGGCATAACAATGTATCTTGCAAGAAAGAGTCATTGAAAATTCCCCACTAATGCAGACACTGACAATATGTCCTGAACAAACACATACACATAGAGTGATACAAACAGTAAAAAGTCTCTGTGCTGCCTAACCATAACTAATTCTTATATAAAACGGGCATCAGATGTGGTGTAGTCGAGTATATATATATTTTTAGGCATGTTCATGTTGTTACCTCAAACTGTTCAAAAATTTGCAGTCAGTAAGATTTTTTTTTTTTTATAAATTAATAATTTTATTCAGCAAGGACACATTAAATTGATCAAAGTGAAAGTAAAGACATTTATAGTGTTACAAAAGATGTCTATTTCAAATAAATGATGTTCTTTTATTTGAAATTTTTTATTTATCAAAGGATCCTGAACATTAATAATAATGAACCCTTTTCACAGACTGTGATGGTGAATTTTAATTGTCATCCGCATCGCAAATCCTGCAAAGCTTTTTTTATAATGTCGTTTTTAAAAAATTTATATGTACATTTATAACACTTAACTCTGTATTGTATTACCTTTGCATCAAATTACAAAAAAGTAGTTACTGCTGCTGTGTGGTAGTCTCTAATACAGTGTCTATGGGAGTGAAGGTAAACTGAAAACAATGTCAACATTGTTTTCTCTTCTGACTGCTGTTATCAGTCTCTCTCTCTGTATTTTTTCCTCTTTTTAAAAGTCCTGAAAACATTATCATGGCATTTTTCTGCAAATAAATATATTTTTGTAATCTCCCATTCACCGCTACTAAAATTTACCCAACTATAACGACTTCCGCTGCTGAGAAATACGTAAATGTGAAAAAGGTCCATAGAATATGTAGGTAAGAAATGTTTCTTGAGCAGCAAATCGGCATATTAGAATGATTTCTGGAGGATCACATGAGTAATGCCTGCTGAAAATGCAGGTATGCCATCACAGGAATAAATGACATTTTAAAATATATTTCAAAAGAAAACAGTTATTTTAAATTGTAGTAGCATTTCACAATATTAATATAAATGTGAGAATAAAGCAAATTACACTAACATTTGAATATGGATGGATGGCAGGATGGATAGGAAAAAGATATAATGATAGATAGATGGATGATTTTGTTAATTACAAACACTTACCAAGATACTGGCCCTTGCCTTCTCTGAAGGGTGGCCCAACAGGCCCCTTCATCATGGGCTGCACATATTTCATCTGAGGCATGGGGGCGTAGCCTCCCCCCAGGGCATGATTCCCCAGCGTTAGCAGGACACAGAGCACTGTCAGCATTGTCACTGGCCACTGTGGTCACAGGCTTTCAAACTGCAAAAAGAGAAAGATCATTGATTCCCTGCTTTTGGATCAATCAACTAGTGTTTTAGTTTTTAGGTCATATTTAACTCATTTGGTACTCTTTCACAACCATAATGAGGCTGCATGATTATTATTATTATTATATAAAAATATTAAAATACTAAAAAACAAAATAAGAAATATTACTGTTCATATTTCACTGTAAATAAAATGTAATATTTAAGAAAAATAATAATATAGCATTTTTTTAATACCTGTACAATTACAATACTAATATATTTATAACTGTCTTAATTTGAACTTTCATTTACATGGAAAATCACCAATGGAAATCAAGCAGCCCTAGAAATATCATCTTTTTGCTGGGTGTTATAGCAGGCATATGTTACTCACTGCACATGTTTTCATCTCCTTTCAAAGGCCGAGTTCATTACTCCATGTTCTTTACTCCTAATCATTTTTGGATACCCGAATGAGTGTTCAGTTTGCCTTCACGTTACCATTTATGTTGGCCTTACCAATGTGCTCGGTTGGATTTCAAAGTCCTACGCCAGTCAGCATTACTGCCAATAGGTGTAATCCTGAGTGACAGTGGCATATATAAACAGCTCTCCATGTGCTAGCCTGATCAGGGATACCTGGCATGGGATACAACACATGAAAGGTCTTCTCAGCTACCATATAGGCTACAAAACACTGAGAAAATAACCCCTAGCACCGGTCCAAAACTGAAAAAGCAGAAGTAAAGCCCTTCAAGTTAAACTTTAGAAGTGAAATGTTATTTTAGGCCTTGTTTCAGTACTTCGTGGAAAAATCACAGAATCTATGAGTTCAGTTTTTTGGTGTAGACAAACAGCCTTGTCAGAAGTACATGTTTTCACTCGAGGGCCTAGAGATGCTTACAAGAAGAGCCAAGAGGATCTGCCTACGCGGCCGGGTGTCAGACGGGTCACTGGGTAGAGTTACTGACCCCACACAAGTTACGCCTGGGCGATGAGGTACGGATGCCAAAGCCTAGGTAGGGCTCAGTGCCTCAGCGTTTGTTTAACCAGTCGTTCCCCAAGACAGCTGCAGCTGTTTGCTTTAATTTACTGCAGGAAGGAATGATAATTTCATCCTCATGTTACTCGCACCAAATATTTACACAGATTTGATCAGGTGCATGGGAGAGACCACTGGCTTGGAGAAGAGGGGTGCTGATGGCATCAAGTTAGGGTCTAACAGTGGGGATATTGAGGATGTCAGATTACTTCTGTCTAATCTTGCATTCTCTTGAGCATCTGACAGCAGTTGTCTCTTTTTACCCGCATTCATGGATTGCATAACAGTTGATCTCAACTGGTTCTTATCTTAATTACCCATGATTATATGCTTAGTTGCATTTTATTCTTTGCATTTAGCATTTTTCCTGTAAACTCATCAGAACTGGTCTAATTCTTGAAACATTCTTAAAGGGATAGTTCAGTCAAAAAGTAACATTTGTCATCATTGACAGATTATAACAAATAAATAATGTCATTTCAAACCCATATGAAATTCTTTCTTCTATAAAAGATGTTTCGAAATACATGTTTTCCCCCTGGACTATGAGAGCCCAGTGTTGTTTTGGACCCCATGGACTTTTACTGTGTAGATAAAAACATCCTTATTCACAATATGTTATTTTAAGAAAGTCACATGTTTGGAACAACGTGAGAGTGAGTAAAAAAAACCTTTCCCCCCCCTTTTTCAACAAATGCGTGTTGATCATCAACCTCAGGAGAGTAAACTAAATATTGCATTAACTGTTTTATTTTTTGCATTCATTTTATATAAGCAGTGCTGGTAGATTTGGATGTCTAAATATAGCTTATTTTTTCTTCTATAAAAATAAAATATTGAATAAAATTCAAATAAATATATTCTAATTAAAAATATAATCAAGCACAAAATATATTATTTTATATTCTGCAGAAGAAAGCAATCCATACCCGTTTGGAATGACATGAGAGTGAGTAAATGGTGACAGAAATTAATTTTGTGGAGAATAAAATAAATAAATATAATTAATATATAAAATAAAATAAATATATTTCAATAAATAAATGAATGAAGGAATGAATGAATGAATACATTTTTAACTGTTTTTTTTTTAAATATATATTTTCTAACTTGATACCCTTTTTTAAGACAAATCTTGAGAAGAATACTTAGATTGGATTCTTGAAACATCATCGACTAACTAACTACTATAAATTCAGATACCTCCAACTTTTCTAAATCCCCTTGTCTTGAATTTATTGGGTTGTTTCAAATATAAAACACTAGCTATACATAATGCATATTACTATACAAGATTTCCTTTTGTAAAACATAGCACGTCAATTCTGTAGTTAAGAATCCAGTCTCAGATACAACTCATTTATGACCAGTTATGGTCTTTTCTAGACTTGACATCACACCTGGATGAGCTGTCCTCTGCTCTGCCTGAATATGGCAGGTAGTTTATTGATTGAATCATCTCCCAGTCCTTTATTTCCACACACTGTTTTCTCCCAAGAGTGCTGAACCTGCAAAGCCTGAGGGATGGAGCTTAAAGTCTGCTGATCTTAAATTCTGTCCAAAAGCACATGGACATCCTATCCATGGCCTTCACAGTTCACAGGTTTTGGTTTGCCGTTCTCAGTGGACCTGGCCAAGCCAAGACACATTCATAACCTACCTCACTTCCTATTTCAATGTGCTGTGACAGCTGAACTCTCTCTCGTAACCGCAGGTTTGAACACAGAAACCCACTAGTCAGCCCGACTGCATCTGCGAGCATGAGACCCACAGATCAGATCAACTTTCTCCACAGTGCCACAGCTCAGCAAGAACCTCTTTAAATTCTAACCAAAGGTTAATGGTGCCCCTTTCTCAAATATAAACCCTTTTTACAGTTTAAATAGTAAGAGGCTCCTGTAAGGACCATATCAAAGACTGTAATCATTTGGGACACTTTCCGTGAATAGGGTCTGAAACATTTTAAAATGTCTTTTTTTTTCAACAAATGCTTTCAACAAATGGTCAGTGAAAGGAGGCCCTTAAGCTTCAAGAATTGGTGATTATCAAGCTCAGGAGAGTAAACTACATAAACTTTTTACATTTTTTAATGTATTTATTTATATTTTTGTAAGTGTTAGTAGTTCTGGATGTCTAATTCAATAAAACATTAATGTGTGTAACTTTTTATATTTTTTTCCCCCTAGCAATAAACATAACATATATAGTGTATATATTTGACTATATATTTTAAAAAATATCAAAAATAATTTATCAAAAATATAATGCATTTGCTGTTATCATTTTTTTTGTCACTACAAGTATAATTAAATATATACAATAAATGAAACGTCAATTCGACAGTTATGTCAAAGTAATATGAAAATATTTTTTAATTATGAGAAATAATAAAATTTTTTCCCTAGCAATAAACACAACATACGTAGTGTGTGTGTATGTATATATGAAGAGTTCCAATGCAAAAGCCTCTAAAAGCCATCTTGGTCAAAAATGAGATAACGATACTGAGTGAATGCTCTCCACACATAGTATATGTTCACCAAGCACTTTCACTTCAAATGCGCTAAATCCCAGCCTCAACCCATACAGAAGTACCAGTACTTACACAGAAACCTATACATAGTAGCCCAAACAAACAAATATATTCCTTAAAAATTAATTAAAAAAAATGAATTTATAAGAGAAGACCAAAGTTCACTTGTGTATTTATATGAAGTGTCTTTGTCAGATACACAAAATGCCTGCGCTTACTTCAAGGGAAGTCTGCAAAGGCAGCATGCAAATGGAAAGTTAACAACATTTAGTTTGTGCCTGTGTTGCATCAGTGAAAATCAAAAAAGAAAAGTATGGCAGAGCACATGTCCATGTTAAACCACATCTGCAGGGAACCTGGTCCAACTGCAGCTCCTGCACTAGCTGGCCAGAGAGATGAGAAAAAAAGCCAGACATGCTCAGCCTCGCTGTGTTTTCCCAATCAGCAAGACTCCAAACGGGGCACTCTGTGCCTGTTTGCTTTGCCTAATTCACTGTGGTTCACTGGCGTTTCCCTCTTTTATCATTTTCGATTTTCATTTTTATTGTTGTTCTTACTGGAATTTCGGTTCGGGGCTCTGCTGGGCTCCAGCAGGACAATTTTGGGCTTTGCTCCGACCTTGAAGCCCTCCTACGGTGTACAGCGTAGTGCGATGCTTTTTCGCCACCGTGAGCTTATAGCGCTGCGGTTGCCATCTTATTTTACTGCTGCATTAGGATGTGCAGTCCCAAAAACCATGAGCGAGCCTGTGTAATTAGTCACGTCTGTGTGAGCATCTGTATTTGCACTCGATAAAAAACTCGCTTCCTCCTAGTTCTCACATGTAGCTGTTTCCCCCTCCAGGAAAAACACCATCACAAGTCACAGGGAAAACAGGAGGCCAAGAGTGAGAACGAAAGAGTCAGACAAACATAAAATGGGCAAAAACAGAAAGAGACTGAGAGCATTGCTGGTACGGCCAATTTGGCTAGTCGTTGAATAGTTGGCTGTCGTTGGTGGTGGTAGGGGGGCGGGTGGCTGAGCCTTTTTTGGGGGTTGTGGTATTGTGGGGAGGATAATTTAGACGTTCTTGACCATGTGCCCTGCTCTGAGCAGGCGTCTTAATACTCGAAACGATCAGAATCAGACATTACCCCTGTTCCACAGGCCGGCACAATCTGTTTATCTAATGTTTTTCTTGAAAAGCTCTGCAGACGCAGTAAAAAAGTCTCACGCAATCCGTCTGGCCAAGCGCTCGGCCATGTTTACAGCGCACAGCTGAGGTCTAAAACATAGATATGCACATAAGGATGGGTGACTGCCAAAATAATAAGGAGCTTCTGAGTAACTAAAGCCAGTCACAACCATTGAAGGTAAAACCATCCGAAAGAACAATAAAAAAGAGCAATTTGGCAAATGCTGGTTATGGTTTATCTAAAACATATTTATAAATAAGTTGTGCATAAGAATTTACGGTAACCAAAATTCAAAACAGAAATTGCTCTAAGAGCAGAAAGCGAAATAAGGAAGTATTCGTCCCAGACTTTACAAACTTTCCCCCGGTTTCACAGACAAGGCTTAAGCCTAGTCCTAGACTAAAATGTAAGTCTGAGCTGTTTCAACTGAAAGAAACTTGCACTGACTGATCTTAAAATATATCAGTGCCTTTGCTGTGTCTCAAGATGCACACCAGTTATGTTTTTTTCTAAGCATGTTTAGAAAAATTACTTAAATGTCCTAACTGAACTATGGTCTAATTCTGGCTTAGTCTAAGCCCTGTCTGTGAAACGGGCCGTAATGTCTTTCAGCCTCCAAATCAGAAAATAATTCACCAAGACCGAAAATGAGCTTTAAAAGCATATCCGTGTAATTCATGTCTAACCAGACCTGTGAAACTCAATCAGAAAGTGGAATGTTCTCATACAGGTCCTTGTACGAAAACAGAAAAAACAAACACATAACACATTACTTTTCACTATACCACTTACTCTTACTGCACGCTGGCGGAAAATTAGGCAAAACACTGCAGGGGCCAAAACCTACTAGCAGTAATCTCTAAAAACAACATGGCAGCTCAGGTGGCAACCAAGACACCAAAACTGAGTGAGCCACAAGTAAACAGCTCAAAAGAAAGCTATTCCCACTTTTCATCACCTTAAAACAGATGGCTCTTTCTATGATGGTTGTGAAATGTACACTTCGGTTCGCCACTAAAACCCACAAACAGCCCACAGGGCCCAGTGTAATACCACACAGGTGTGTAAGTTCACATTATATAGCTGAAAGCTTAAAATATGAATACAAATATTAATGTTAAAATTAATATTAGTAAAAAAATATTAATAAGCAGCGAAAAAGAAATAATTTTTTCAAAGAAATAATAATAATAATAATAATAATAATAAGCTTTTTAAATTTAAAGTAAATATATAATACATAAATAATAAATGTAAATAAAACAAGACATTATTAACAAATATTAATGTTACAAACATTTTCAAATATTAATAATCAGTGAAGAAGTTTTGTTAATGTTTCAGAGAAATATTAATAATAAGAAATAATAAGAAATGATAATAATAATAATAATAATAATAAATGTGTGTGCAATAATAACATAAAACATAACACTAATAACAATAAAATTATTTCATTTTAAATTTTAAATAAATTTATGTAAATAAATAAAATAAAATAAAATTAAAAGTAATAATTTTACTTTAGATATTAAAACATGCTCATCATACAAGAGGTTTATTCAAGTGAATTGCATTTTTAAAGCATTTGTAAGTAATAAATCCAGAAAGAAAATAGTGTTATGAACTTAGAGGCATGTTAATATAAATGAAAGTGTGTCTGTGTGTGGCTTGCAAGAGCATGTGCGTGTTTGCACAGTACAGGCACATGTCTATTTGATAGGCACCATGCTTATGGAATCAGTGAGAAAGGCGGAAATTGGGTCTGAGAGTTTTATTCCATAAATCAACTTTTCAGCACGAGTTAAATCTCAGGAGGGAGCGAACGGTGCTTAACCTGTAACGGCCTCCCCGTCTGCCAATCTTATATCACTGCTTTCTTCCCCCCTCTGTAATCAGCTACCTTAGTAACTATACAGTGCTGCGCAAACATTTAGAAACGCGGTGCTCATTTTCAACACGCTGCACATTTACTTTCTCTGACTGCATGGTGCATTAGCGGCCACCGTGACCTGAGCCCAGTGTGGATATTAAAATGGAGGTTTGGCTAAATTGGCTCTTAGACAGCTTTTCTCAGACACAATGACCTACAGAGCAAGTCTCAAAAGCTAACGGGTAATATGCAGCCGTAACCCCGCTGTGACAACATTTAACAGAATCGTCCAATAAATCATCCATTTAAATGCTGTCAGGATCCTGCTGGGGTGTGACTTAAGCTGTTTACGCTGCCATTTTGTTCCTCACCCTTCACTTTTTTCCATCAACCGGGCCTCCAGCCTGCACCAAGGGCCCCATAGACGTTATTCAACGGCCCTAAAGCTAACGCTCCTGTCAAGTTAACTGACAGATAAACAGTGAACTCAAGTGCCGCACTTCTACGGTTTAACGTCTTCAAATAGGGTTTGTGGATACTGTGGGAACATGTTTTTCTCAGGTAGCCCAGATGAAGCTCCCTCTAGCTTCCCCCAGAGGAAATGTTCTCTTAGACACAGTAAATAACAGACACTATTCATCGTAGCTGTCTCGATTTCTTGGCTGTGTGAATGATGCACATACCTTTCGAGGTCTTAGGAATACATCAGCGTGTTTTCTTGTACAGACACACAAATGTAGCATGCACAAGAAGTGAGTGTTTAGGTTACAACAGCTGGACCATTAGCACAGGTGCTCCTATAGCTTGGGTTATTATGACTTTCTGTTTAGGTTTATTCAGAAATTGGCCACTAGGGTGTCTGGGGTGCCTCGTCTGAGACCATACATATGTTTTAGTCTCCCCTCTCAATTTGACCTTTTATTGCTCATTCTCTTTAGATTTAAAGCTTTAGCATGATAAACAAGGGACTGCATTGCTAATGCATTAGCTAATATTACATACAGCAACAATTCAGCAAACTACTAACATGGAATCTAAATACAAAAAATACAAAATTGAAAAGACACTATGTATCTTTATAGATAATGTGAGAAACAACAGCATTTATCTAAAATAAACAAGTGTTGTCATGTTATTCTGTTACTTGCAAACAATAGCATTGGAATAGCAAGAAAACTGCTTATTTGAAAGAGACAAGCCTGTCTTCCTTTCCTAGTGTTTGACAAGCGATCACGATTTAGCTGGTTAGCATGATCCAAGTTCAACCAAGGCTCACTGGAAAAATATGCTTCTGGTGTCAATTTTGCAAATTATGTTACATTGTTTCTTGCATGTTTCACAACACTTTCAGTGTGACATGTCCAGAGAGTGATGCTAAAAGCACATTCGGTTTTATCTAAAACTAATGAATGTAATTCTGGCAATGTTTTATTATGTTGGCTGTTGTATGTATCAGCAGTTAGGAAATGAAATGTCTGGTAAGTTAATGCTCAAACATGTTCAAAAATAACATACTATTTAGCCGAAACCTAACCGAAAGTGTTAGTTAGTTCACCCAAAAATGAAAATTCTGTCATTAATTACTCACTCTCATGACATTACAAAGCCGTAAGACCATTGTTCATCTTTGGAACACAGATTAAGATATTTTTGATGAATTACGAGAGCTTTCTGACCCTTCATAGACAACGATGCAACTGACACATTCAAGACTCAGAAAGGTAGTAAGGACATCATTAAAATAGTCCATGTGACATCAGTGCTTCAACCTTAATTTTATGAAGCTACGAGATTACTTTTTGTACGAAACGAAAACAAAAATAACTTTATTCAACAATATCTTCTCTTCCGTACCAGTCTTTGATGCACATTCACAAGAGTACTACAACACATGCGAAAAGGAATAAAACGTTTCCTGCATCTAGTGTTTATTTCAGCTGGAAACTGTACGTATAGGTGCTTTTCGGAAGCATAGGTCATGATTGGTCATGGTAGACAGGTATTTTGCCTATATTCTTATGGGGAGATAGCATTCCACTTTGCTCTGTTTTGTTAGATCAGCCCACTGTCTTAAGTGTTTTTCATTTTGTGTCTTCATAATTCGATTTAGTCCAACTGAGTTCCAATTCCAGGGCTCAGTCAGATATGTTTTAGTTTGTGAACATAGCCCTAAGACTAACTAACTCAGCACATCTCTTTAGGGGCTTGTGGAAGGTCGATGTATTTAGGTGAGTAACCTCCTTTATTGTCACACATTGACCTGTTGTTTAAGATTCATTGATATTTTTCCAGCTTGTTACATATTTAAAATATTCTGTATTTGAATCTATCATGATGGAAAACAAAGAAGGGCATATGAGTTGATGTTGAATACTTTAAGAGACAGAAAAATAGCGGTGGAGAAAGAAATAGTAATAAGAATAAAGCCCAGTCTCCAACTGAGAGGCACTTTGTTTTGTTAATTGTGGAGAAATATCTGATTAAGACAGCTCCAAATACAATCCAGGTGTTAGCTTAAAAAAATCAGCTTAGTTTACAGGAAAACGCTCACATTCTTTCCTATTCCACAGGAACATGAAAAACTAGTTTTAATGGCACCATAATCAGGACAGGTACCTGGAGGGACAGTTTTCTTAGAGTATATAGGAACAAATACTTGATAAATAGAATGAGGGCATTGAATGTGTGTGCAGACACTATAGAGAGGAAATATATTCTTAATTAAGATATGCATTTTTAAATCATTTATTATTCTAATTTTAAATTAGAATTATAATCTTAATTAAGAATGTATTTCTTCTCTAGTGTCTGTACACGCATTCAATGCTCTCATTCTATTTATCAAGTATTTGTTAGTCCCTATGATGTCTGTTCTTACAAAAAACAAATCAAAACATAAATGGATTGGTATGGAAAAATATTCCTCTTGAATAATGCATGTGTATCACAAATAAATCTCAGTGTATGTATTTTATAATTTGGTTTAAAGCAATTTTTTCATATATGAAACTTTAGACTGTTGTGAACATACAAATAAATACACATAATATACTAAATCCCAATTCTAAAAAAAAAATAAATGAAATAGATTTGTAAGTAATAATACTAACAAGAGAACTGTTTGGTTCAGTGACATGACCTGTGGTCTGACTGTATCCCTGCTGAGTGTGTCTGGGTCTGTCTGCCCTCTTCTCTCCCCAGACACAGACACAATCTGATCCCCCCGTCCTTCCTCACCTGCTCTGTCAAAAGTCTCTGTTTTTCCCTTTACCACTTTTTCTTTCTCACTTTCTATCTCCCTTTCCTTTTCTCTCTCAACATCTCTCTCGTCTTTCCTATTATATGTCTTTTTGAGGTTGAGCTGGCAGTCTTTCTCACACTTCTCTCTGCTTCATAGTTCTCTTTCCTTTACTCTGATTTCTCTCTCGCTTTTTCTTTACAAAAATAATTCCTTGTCAGGATTTTTGTCTGTTTTCTGTTTTCTGTTACAAATATCTAAGCACCCATAAACAAAATTAAATTATGTGAGAGGGAAATCCTGTATGACCTTTCTCCTGTATTTCTCAATGCAATTACAATTTTTCAGTAATCTAATTTTAAGAAATTACTTTAAGATTCAAGATGAACAAAGAAGCAAAAAAAATAGTCCTTACTCATCTCACTGAAAATCTTGACACATCCATCCTAGCTCTCCTTGGCACATTCAAATGAATTAGTGAGAAAGTAGTTAAAGGGATAGTTCACCCAAAAATGAAAATCCTGTCATCATTTACTCACCCTCAAGTAGTTCCAAACCTGTATGAATTTCTTTGTTCTGCCGAACACAAAGGACGATATTTTGAAGAAAGTTTGTAACCAGGCTGTTTTGGGGCACCATTGACTTCCATAGTAGGAAAAAAAAAATACTATGGAAGTCAATGGTGCCCCAGAACTCCTCTGTTTCCCACATTCTTCAGAATATCTTCCTTTGTGTTTGGCAGAACAAAGACTACAGGTTTGGATTTCACTTGAGTGGAGTAATGATTGCAGAATTTTCATTTTTGGGTGAACTATCCCTTCAAGTCTATTTCATCAGTGAATCAGATCTTTTCAATTAATCGGTTAATATAGTTAAAAATTCACAAATCGGACTGATCTTGTGACTCGATCCATTTGAAGCAGCTAACAGCTTACTAGAGGAAAGGTTTTTTTCAGTAAATTACAATTAAAATTTCAATCTCTTTCTCCCACAAAGCCAAGATATGATTATAGAAGAGCTGAAATATAGTGCAAAAATTATGTGGGCCGCTTTTTTTTTTTTTTTTTTTGGTTGCTTTTAACGACTCTACTCATTGTAATTGCATGGACAAAAACAACAAGTTTGTCCTTCAAATTGTTCCTTACGTGTTTCAAACAACTGAAAAGGTCATACAAGCTTGAAATAAAACATTGAGTAACTTTTCTATTAAATGCTTCTCAAACAAATGTACCTCGTTTTAAAAATATTAAAACTGGACCAGAAAAAAACAGCTATTAAAGAAAATTATTATTATTTTTTTTTCTCTTTCATGGCACATCACATTTTTGTGCAAATGCTTTATTATAGATTGCCAAGGCCTGACGGTGCAGGAGTCTTTTTTCTCTTAACATCTCTCCCATTAAACAATCATCTCCCATTAGACACGTGCTGGCGGTTCACACACATTGTCCCTGGGTGGTACAGAAAGAACAGAAGTAGTAGAGAGAGAAAAGTATTGATGGATGGACGGAGGAGAGAAAAACACTGGAGTGTGTAGTAGCAGACGGGACAAAATGTTCAAAGAGCAGTCATCAGCTGGCTGCGTTTTGTCTCCGCAGCCCGTGCCATATATTCAGCCCGAATGACGAATGGCCCGCTCTACTCCTCCATGTGGGTAGCACTCGTCAGTGGAGCAAGACCTACATGTGTAGGTGAACTCCTTGGATGCATAACATATACATACCTATGTCTGATGTAGATGTGGGGCCCCAGGATTCTGTCAAGCTAAAATTACACCAGGATTCTTAAAGAACAAGGCACAGTCCTCCTCCTCTCCAGTGTGCATCAGGAATGATAAATGAGTACCGTACTTAAATCTTGCCCTTTCCTCAGATCATCCAAATATTTTTCATTCAGCTCATCCAGTCACAAATGACAAGCTTTTCTCTGTATAAGGAGGCACAATTAGACGTTAGAAACCAGGCCAGTGGCTACATGGATTTAGACTTGTTTTAGCTGTGCGGGGTGTGAACTTTTGGAGTACCAAATAATTGGCTTACACCAGGGAAATCACACTTAATCAAAAGTTTCACTGTTCTCTAGGGCTGGAAAAATCCAGACTTGGTCGCAAGTGAGAATCGCTTCCAGAAGGAGAATGAGTGACCTGCAGGTTTATTTCTATTGTGCAACTCTGATCCATTGCTGATGTAGTGTTGAAATTCTAGTGTAGCTCTGAGTTGTCAGTGTTGGCCGATGCAGTCTGCTTGCTGCTCATCCAGAATACAAAAGCAATTGTTAGCTTTTACACCCCCATCGTCACCCATTGCCAATATCTAGTGGCATATTGGCAGGTTTTGGGGCTAAAAGACCAATTACCATGCATTTATGCAAGTCCCTTAAAAGGGACCATTCACCCAAGAAGTAAATGTTCCGTCATCATTTACTCATCCTCATATCATTCCAAATGTGTATGACTTACTTTCTTCTGTGGAACTCAATAGGAGATGCTTGCAAGAATGTTTACACTTTTCTTTTGCATACAATGAAAGTAAATGGGGACCAAGGGCTTTTAAGCTCCAAAAAGAACCAAAAACATAAGGCATCATAAAAGCAGTCCAGTACAATTCATACACTATATTTCAAGTTTTCTGAAATCATGCAATACCTTTGTGCAAGCAACAGACAAAATTTTAAGTGGTATTCAACGAAAATTTTGCCTGACAACTGTGCTCAAGTCACGTCAAATTTATTTATACAGCACTTTTCACATTACACATTGTCAGCTTTACAGAATATCATGATATTAATGTTCATAATATTTTAATTTCTTGCTAAATAGTATATATTGCTTTATGTGAATATACTGTATGTATGCAGATAAAGTTGGATATACTTTCACAATGGTTCACAATTTGCAATGATACATACAGTGGTCACCATTTACTTTCATTGTATGGAAAAGAAAAGTTTGGATGATCTACTATAAACAAAGACAAAGACATGGAGTTTTTTGGAGGTTTTGAAAGACATGAAAACATGAATAATGACAGAATTTTCATTTTTGAGTGAACTATTCCTTCAATCCCAAGTTGCTCTGGGGGAATGGATAAAAGCGTCTACTAAATGGCTACTTACAATCACTGTATCACTGTGTCTGATGGGTATCCAAGACACATGGAAATCCTCCACTGTATTCTCACAGTCTGGATGGCAGAGAAAAGGATTGAGGCTCTGTGATGAGAGTGAAGGGCGAGAGAGTTTGGGGATTATAATTTAATAAGAGCCAGGAAATCTTTGTCAAACCCCCTCAAGGGGATGAAAAGATGTGGTGTTCTGTGGCAGACAGCAGGATCTCAGACGGTGAGACAGGTCTACTCCTCTGACACAGGGATGAAAGGCCAGCTATATTAGCATCACAGGTCACAAACCACAGCCAAAGCCACTGTCTGAGGTGGGGATAGACTGTTCTGAAGCCTCTTCCATCATTCCCAGGGAGAAAAATATGGGAAACCGCACATTGCAGGATGTTGACACATCTTACTACTAAACCAATGCTTTCTTGAGTCCAAGAACACACAGAATGATTTTTCAATCTGCTCAACTGTTTGTCAGTGCACAACATTGTACTAGAAAAAGGCTTTAGAGAAACATTCAAGCATGAACGTTGAATGAGAGCCGCACCTATAGGACAAAGTCAACAGGAGAGCCATCCAGTCATAAATAGCATGCTGCTTATCAATCTGTCATCCCTGAACATACAATATGCAATGCAATTCAAAGGGGGTTATTTTTAAAAGTTATTTAAAGTCATTTTTAAAGTTATTTATTTAAAGTTATTTGCTTCTACATTAGCCCATCATATATCTAACCATCCAAGAGCACATTCGGCGTTAAGAGCTGGAAAGACTGCCAAAACAACTCCGCAGAGCAAGTTTATCTTTCTAGTCTATATTTCCATCTTGTAATTCCGCTGTTTTGGGTACTTTTTAAATATAAATTATTTGTAATAGAGCAGACACTGACTGTTGTTCATGTATCTGTGTCCTCATTTAGCGAGACGGCAGATGCTGAAAACAATGCGCGCTTCAGTAACCTATGTGAGTAGTAAACGAAACCGCGCATCTGTGCCATTCATTCATAGTCATGCAGGATTCATATTTAAATGGTATTTTTGCAGCTTAATATTTACAGATACTAGTCCATATCGCGATTTGATTTAAGTGTAATGACCTACTTTTGATTTATTCATCCAAATTTTGACAAATTGCGTGACATTCCACGTTATACAGTTCTGTTTTTATGACTGGATTCCGCGATACCGTCCGCGTTTTCCGCATTGAAGAAATCATAACGCCCTAATTATAATGGGTTCTTTTGTCACATCGCACTGCGACGCTGGCGTCCGGTGTAGACACTGTGTTTTTTAATGGGTTATATTATAGCCCTGCTGGTTTTTAATGTTTTTATGAAATATCTGTATTGATCATATCATCGTATTAGTACTGCCGTGCATGCCACAAACTAAAGCACGGCGAGTTGCATGAGGCTCGCGAGCCGCGCAATGAGTAACACTGCTCTAGGGTGACGTTGTGGAGACGAATTTTCGAATAAAGTTGTTATTTTTGTTTTCTTTGCGCACAAAACGTATTCTCGTAGCTTCTTAAAATTATGGTTGAACCACTGATGTCACATGGACTGTATTACCCATGTCTTTATTGAGTTTCTGTGCCTTTATCATGGTAGTACCCCTGCTGTCTATGGGAGTGTCAGAGAGCTCTCGGATTTCATCAAAAATAATAAGATGAAGGAAGGTCTTACGGGTTTGGAACAACATGAGGGTGAGTAATTAATGACAAAATTTTCATTTTTGGGTGAACTATTCCTTTAAGTAGAAATAAAATGAATAGAAATTCAGATATTTTTGTATAATTTAAAAAAACGAATATAAGTGTAATTAACTGCTTTAGTATGACAGAACGAGAGAATGACAAAATAATGATTGACAAAGACAGACAGATAGACAGACTGAACCATAGACAGAGAGACAAAACAGAAAGAACAACAGATAGACTTCAAGAGAGGCAGAGCTCTACAGGTTAACATGAATTCTGCTCACAAGGGTTTATATGTTTGTAACTTGACTGACACTTTCCACCCCACCCAATCGACAGAAACTAATGTATGAAGGATTATTACACCAGACTGTGAGCCCCATTTCTCAAAGTGTGTGTGTGTGTGAGGGGGTGTTGTGGTTTGGGGTGGGTCTCTGTGTGTGACCATTTGGTATGAATTATAGTTTGCTCTCACCTCTGTGCACATATACAGTATTGACCAAAAGAGTGATCAAAAGAATCCATGTTGGACATCTTTCTTTTGAAGCGTGCCTTTTAGTGTTTCCTGGAGAAAGGTTCAGCCATTTATATGCGCCAAAACTTGATTTAAACATGTTTTCACACGTGTGTGTGTGAGAGTGTAGTGGTCAAGATTCCATTTTTGGAATGCGATCATTGACACTTTTGTCCGGATCGGGCGGTAAAAGGAAACTTCGAGCCACGATGTGGGATCAACATCTCATTTCCCCAAGCTTCTGGAATCTACACTCTCTCCTCCATTTCCTGGAGGTGAGGTTTTCATTCCCTCTCTGCTCTTAAACCTCACCCTTTCACAGGACCTCCAGTTGAGATTAAATAGATGCAATTGAAAAAACAGTGGGTTTGTTACCAGCACAAAAGTCCAACTGCCAGTTGGACCTGGAAAGTGGAACAAATACAGTTCCCGAGAGGCCGGTATCCCACACCAGACATTACTGTTCCAACTCTTTAATTATTGTTCTGACTTCCATTTAGCTTACAAGAACTTAGCGTATCAATGCCAGGCTTCTTCACGGACTAACTTCTGCAGTTTCCTCAACAGGCTTTAGATATTTTGACCTATCGTGACACCAATACATTATTTTAGGTGGGACTAGGGATTCCCCTTGACCAGTCCTGTCAAAAGAGATCCCCGATCCCAGTCCAGCGGCGCTCAGAAGATTAGGCACTGTATTGTCCAACCCAGGCTCATTGGAAATACATGCCTCTACATACATTTCTGCAGCCCGGTAATTATGTACCTTACTGCACGTTTCGCGGCAGTTTCAAAGTGAAATGTCCAGAGAGTGGCGCTAAAACACACGTTTAATACGTGACTGTGACACGTTTTTATTACGTTGGTACAGGCACGTTTTGCAGCGTTTTTATTATGCTGATTGAGGTACGTTTTGCGGCCATTCAGAATTCAAATATCCGGTGAGTGTCACTAAAGATGAATGCTCTATCATGTTGGAAATATCCCCTACACCAAAACCAACCCTAAACCTACCCGATAGTGTTAACAAATGCAAAAGTAATATAAAAACGTATTCGCTGATGCAGCTTTAACTTCTTTAATGTGGACTTGAGCTGTTTAGTCGAACCGTAGTTTCATGGAGATTCGTACCGGAGCTCTTCATCAGCTAAGTGCAACGCCATATTGCATAAGCTACCGAGTAAATCTACTGGAGTAGAAAACTCATGCATATGAAGCTGTATATGTGACGACAACGTTCAAGAGTATCAGTTTTCAAATCGTGCAGGGTGTTAAAATTGTTTTGAAGTCATAACATAACATTCTACAACTAATTGTGCGAAAATTAGCCTTTATTAATCAAAAATATACCTGTAAATCATACTTTTGTGTGAAAAGGAATAAAAGTTGTCAGAGTTTTACTGCCTCTAGTGTTCATTTCAACTGGAAACTGCAGTGATTTGTATGTGTAGGTACGTTTTTTCAGTCTTGCAGAAATGTATGAAGAGGCACGTATTTCCAATGAGCCTAGGTTGGTATTGTCCAAGGCGCACGTTGTGTAAGACAACACGTCCAGCCCTGGCCTCACCCTGACTCTTAAAGGCCTGTAAAAGCTCTGTGTAAACAACGAAAGGAATGAAATCTTACCACCATCATACTCAAAAGAAGGACCGACCCACATAGGATAGTGAGGGGGGCGTGAGAGATGAAGAGGAGGACGGAGAATGAGAAACATTCAGGGGTCACTGAAAAGCTCTTTGCCATTTTGGTTATTTACTGAATATTGTTACGATGACAGGCGGAACAGAGTCGCAATGGGGATATGTAAAATGTGGAAACATCTTTGCTGGAAAAAGGAAGATAGTGGGATCTTAATCTTTAATTGTCCGCTAGGGAGTGAGCAACAATTGAGGACAATAACTTTGAATGATGGCAGGGTGGTCCAGCCAGCATGTGCAGCCTCTCTGGAAAAGAATCGTAAAATGTAATAAATGTGCTTTCTAAAGGGAATCATGTAGTGTTTACAGTTTTTAGGCCTTCACAGTGGGAATCTCTACAGGTGTACTGATGATAAGAATGGCTTGATTTAGAGATCCACTGCATTTAAAGAGGTCTGTATCCTGGACTGATATGAAATGAAATAAATTCAAATTTGTAAAAACGTAAATAAATGTCATATGACTGTCATCATAGTACATTTCTTTTCAAGTTGTTGGCTAAATAACATGCAAAAGAAAAAAATATGATACACAATACACTACAATGTTTTTTTCTAATATGCAAGTAAATAATCCTTTAAAAAATTGGGATCAGTAAGATGTTTGAAAGATTAATAGCTTTATTCAAAACAGACACATTAATTAAAAGTGACAAAGACATTTATAATGTTACAGAAGGCTTCCATTTTAAATAAATTCGTTCTATTCATCAAATAATCCTGAATAAAACTGAACACTGATATGTGACACTGACCAAATCAGCATATTAGAATGATTTCTGAAGGATCATGTGACACTGAAGACTGGAGTAATAGCTGCTGAAAATTCAGCTTTACCATCACAAGATTAAATTATAAAATATATAAAATATATTTAAAAATTATTTTAAATTGTAATAATATTTCACAATATTGCTGTTACAATATTTTGATGAAATAAATACAGTCTTGGTGAGCATATGAGAATTCTTTCAAAACGTACCGATATTCTTACCAACCCCAAACTTAGTTTTTCAGACTGGTGTGTCCACTAGATGGCAACGCTCACAGACAGCCTTTGCTAGCAAAATCTAGCCAGATAAGATGAAATACATCAGAAAAACAGGAAGAAACAACAATGGAAGTGCACTTTGATGAGTACATGCAGGGCAAATGCAGGTATCTTCTGACCTGCTTGCACCAGCTGAAAGGTATAAAGATGTGTTAACTACTTCATCTTGTAAAACAGAAAGACACAACTCCCTACTGTCCTCTGTAGGTTAGGTGGAGTACCCCAAAGTAGTTGTAGTGTGTATATGTCGAATGTATTCAAACAAGCTTATAGTCAATACAGTATAAAAGGCCTCAACTGCTATCATGAAAAACTCAAGCTTTTCATGATATATGCTGCTTCAGATGCTCTTATTTCTTTGAGGAAAAAAAGTGAGCGTTCACTCTGTCTGCTAATTGGCGACCACTGTTTTAGGGATTGGATAAATTCAGTTTAGATTTTGGCTCTTGTAATAATGGCAGTGGAGATGTCAGATGGACCCTTAAGCTTCCGGTTGCAAACAGTTGCTGGTAGCCATTGACTTTTTATAGTCTTTTTTCAAAATATCCCTTTAATGTCTCAGGTTTCAAGAAAAAAGCTGGATAAGTAGAATAGCAATAACATTCAATGAAGAGTCTCTAAAATCTATTACCAGAGACATAACTGATATTTAATTTAGCAGTGGACGGCCTGCATAGTTAACTACAAACACAATATTTACCTTTTTAGACAATTTCTCAGACTTCAGATAACAGCAGCACTATTGGCAGCACATTGCTGTGTGGGTTTCTCTCATGAGCGAGCCCTGAACAATCCCCATATGAATAATCAGACCTTTCAGATTTCAGAAGGAAAAACAAACATGACGAGGCAAGAAGTTGTACATTGCCACTGAACCGTGAGCAGAGGCCTCATTACTGACAATCAAAGTCTCTAGTGGTAAGTACATACAAAATAAGACCTTGTTCATGTTCTACAGCTGGAGGAAGGCGAGAGGGAGCAGGTTTTTCCCTTCACTATCATGCGCTGAGCACCAGATGTGCCTAAACGGTGAATATGAGAAAAGATGGAGGGGAAAGAGGAAGGAGGGGCGTAAATCTAAGCCAGGCCTGGAGTCGGACAGGAGGGATTAACGCAATACTTCCGCCCATACTTTCATCTGCATCCTGTTGTCCTATTTTGTAGGCGAGGTCCACTTCGGTCTCCACCTAATGAGGGAATGAATGACTAAATAAGCCTGGAGACACTTTAACATTGGCAGTGGATCATTTCAGCTGCAACTCATAACAAGGAATTCGTGTCATTCATTGTGGATGAGATATGGAGCGGGAATGTCACAACATGATATGATTCGAGTCACAAGTCTGACATCCTGAACGTTAAGTGAGTTACGATGTAATACCAGACCATTGTTATTAAAGTGCATAGAGAGGCGAAGCCTGCCAGAGAAGGTGAGAAACGCTCGTTTCTAATTACCACAGAACTCATAAATGCGATTTAATTCGAGGAAGGCAGACGTGAAATCATTTTCACATCTGTTCCAGTCGTAAACAGACCGGAATTAAAGCAAATTTACGGCTAATGGGCTGTTTAAAGATCTGGGGCTCTCCCAAACCCCACTGAAAAACAAAACAAAACAAAACAAAAAATAGATAGATGGACTAAACCCAGACAATTACACCTTCAAGAACTCATTTCCACCTGTTCAAATGCATTCTTGCAATCACGCCAAACCATATAAAAGGGCTTGTGTGTCTTGTGTGGCCCAGCTAGACGTAATGACTGTCTGATTATTCACGCACTAAATATCCAAATGTTGAGGGGAAACAAAGAAGTGCCTGCTGACCAGAGGAGAACGCTTCCAATGAATCCCATCGTATCGTACTAACAAGTACAGGGAGTAAAACTCTGACCGTTGGCTCAATTAAGACCGTAAATGCATCCACATTGATTTGAACAGAAGTTTGGAAGTCTAGCAATGCACCTGGGATGTGTAGACTGCACTCGAGAACTCATTACTTACTTCAATGTGACAGAAAAATGTGGGCAAACACAGCTTTTTACCTCATAAAGACATTCAGAAGAGGTCTTGCCCTCAAACTACAACTGTTCAGACTGTTATAGTGGAGAAGAGAATTAATATAGTGTGGAATGTCCTGGTCATATTTACCAGGTTTCTCTATGTGTTGTTTGTGTAAATAGCTATAATGGCAATGATGTGAAGAGTGATCTGAGTGACCAAAATCAGCCAACCTTGCACAGTAAATCACATGGGCAGACCCTTATACCCTTCCCGTAATATGATTCACCTATGTCAGCAACCTGGAGCGAACAGTGCTGGCCTACAAACCTGATCTTTAATGGCTTTAAATGACACTTTGTGCCATGTTCCACTTCTGCTGACATCCTGTGTCTCCAGTAAAGGCGAGGTTTAGAAAATGAGGGCACTTTGTACAGAAAGCAGTCTGGAGATGCCTCACATGACGGATACCTGGTTTTCCGTGGAAATATTGCTGGTACTTGGCTGTTGAGATGAATTATGCTGTAAGTGACTACATTACTACATAACCTGCCAACAAAGGAACATAGCACATTAGGGTTTTTGTTTATGAGGCTTTTTGTTTTTGACATTAAAAAAGTCTACAAAAAACAGTTTTATTTACAGAATAAAAATGTCATTTTTATGAGATCACCTATTGTAACAAGTGAAATCACACATATATAATATTTATTTTAGATGAATAATGTAAATAAAGACTGCCTGAATTTTGCAACCTGATGTCATGACGAAAACGTACCTGTGGTAACTTTTTCGCAAGATGCGAAATAAGTACCACCATGTAGATTTTGTGAAATATTCAATGTGAAATGTCCACTGAGTGGCGCTAAAAGAACTTTCGTTTTTTTCCCCGGAACAGATGAACGTACATATGGTACGTTTTATATGGCGTTGGTTTTGTAGGTGTCACCGCAGTTCTGACTTGAAATGTCCGTTGAGTAGCGCTATAACCAAATATCAAATATGTGATATTTCTAAATATTATGTTTTATTTTGGACAGATGGGGGAGATAAATCTTCTGGCTGCTGTGCTGTAAAACGTATGTGTCTTGGATCAACACATCAAGCGTTTCTATAAATATTCATTGATTTCAATGGGGAATGCAAAAACTCTGAAGCGGAGCCAATTTTTCCTGGGCCGGATTCGGTGGAGACACACAGAATTGTTCCTGATTGGGCACCAGCACCCTGGAAAAGGGGCACATGTGGTCTGTTTTAAATGTGTCCTGTGAGAGCAGCAGTAGCCAGTTATGACTACAGATAACCAGACAGAAGACAGGACAGTATGTGTACTGTTTCAACTCAAAAAGCTTGTTGAAGTAGTTCATTTGGAGCAAAAAAGCATGTCTGTTTTTAAACAAAGAAACAGAAGGAATATAAAGAGAAACTGTGGAGCACAGCTGACAAAGTGCAGGCTCTGTGTGAGAAAAACAAACCTTTTTTACTGACTGTGGGTAGTGACATGAAAGCCATTTTGTTTGATCTTACAGCTAAATAATACCTCTCACAACTTCAGCCACCTCTTGCATTTCCAAAATTTCCCTATTTGATTTGATACGAGGCATTTATATATTTTAATACAAATTTAATTCATAGATTAAAAACATGCTCATTATAGAAGAGGTGTATTCAAGTTACTGTATGTATGAACTGCATTTTTTATGTATTTTTGAATAAATTAATGGACCCAGATTAAAAAAAAAAACATTATTAACCCGTAAAATAAATTTCTTGCTCATCACTTAATTATATTTTACATTCCATAATGGCAGGAAAAAAAATAAAAATTACATATGTGGTCTATTTATGCAAGTGTATTTTTCCCCATACTGTATTCTCTGGAAACATTTCTAAGAACTGTCAGTTTTACGAGCTTGTGACGGTCTGAGGAATGTGACCTATAACATTTTGAGTACTGGAGAGGAGCTCATTTTTTTTACACATTATGGGCCTGGCCTCCACTGTAGATATATATCATTTCCCAGCCCTCAGTGAATAATACACCTGTCAGCATCAGACCATCATGAAAGCGCACCACCCACTGGACGCACTTGTTGACATAAGCTGACCTGGGAAATGGGACTAATTATACAAAGCACTTATAGAAGTCAGCAGGTCAGCTAGCACTGAGGAGGTTCTTCTACTTAGAAACACGGTTAAAAACAGGATGATAGCTGAGAGCAAGTATGAAGGACGACCACACACATAAATAACAAATCATTAAATTTTAATGGTTTAATCATTTGTAAACCTCCAACTGGAGGTACTTCTTAAAATAAAAAATAAAATAAGAAATATGTAATGTGTCACTTTTTGTTCTTGATTAAAATAAAAATCACATTTTTAAAAAATACATTAGAATGATTTCAACAATTTGAATACTCATTTTCTATGAAGAGCATGATTTTAATTTTTGAATTTAAATTAATTTAGATATTTTTGGGGGCATTAAGTAAAAAATGTCAGGGTGATACAACTGTCTAAAATAAATGAAAAAATAAAATAAAATAAAATAAAAATCAGGTTATAAAATGTCATCTGTGCAACTCTTTAAAAACTTATATTATGATAATATTTATGAATTACCAATATTTATGAATTGCTATTTATGACATCATCGCTGATGAGCATGTTTTAAATTTTTTTTAAATTCAAGTTTATTTAGATATTTCTCGGGGCATAAAGTGAAAAATGTCAGGGTGATACAACTGCCTAAAATAAAATAAAGAAAAATAAAATAAATTAAAAATCAAGTTGTAAAATGTCATCTGGTGCAACTCTCTAAAAACTTATATTATGATAATATTTATGAATTACCAATTTATGACATAGCACAATAGCACACAAATAGCATATTTTCTTAGCAATAGATACTATTTACACTAAGTGCAAATAGCGATGGATGCTATTTACACTAAGTGCAAATAGCTTTAGATTCTATTTAGGCCTACACTATGTTAAAATAGCAAGATTTTCTGCTATTTATATACTACTTATTGCAAACAGTGGCAATTATCTGCACCTCAGTATTGTAGTACATTATAAAACAGTACGCAATAATAACGTATTTAGTGTAAATTATAGTTTTAATTCAAATTATTAAATGGATGTCACCTTATTGGGACAATAAAGCCCTCCCTACACCTACCCTAACCCTACCTGATACTTCATTTTCAACTTTTTGATTATTTCCTTCATTTTTATTGAAAATAAATGCCTTTCCGATGCGATATGAGATTTGAAAAGGGAGAAAAAAAGTTTGGTAAAAGTCAGATTCGAACTCGAGTCGATCACGGCAAACAGCACGCACCTTACCATCTACGCCACTGAAACTGATGCAAAACAAACCTTTTTCAGTGTTGACTATCCCAATCACACGTTGGTGGGCGGAGTTAGTGTAAATAGACACTCCGAAAAAGGAATGTCAAGGTGATACAACTGTCTAAACTAAAATATAATAATTAAAAAAAACTGGTTTTAAAATGTCATATGGCACAACTCTCTAAAAATGTATTTTATGAAAATATTTATGAATTACTTATTCATGACATGCCATCCATTATCAAAAGTTTTTAATCAAAGTTAATTTTGATTATTGATAAATTATTTGAATACACGTTCTATACTGAGCATACTTTACATTTTGTTTAATTCAAATTTATTTCGATCTTTTTGGGGGGCATAAAGTCAAAAATGTCAGGGTGATACAACTGTCTAAAATAAAGAGTAATAAAAAAAGAAAAAAATATATTTCTTTTACTTTGAAAATACTGTTGTGTACACTCACATGGAAAATATGTTATTAGTTTTTACTTCATTTGGGGCATTCTTATTTGTCTCTGACCCATGATCAGTACTAAAATGTTTTAAAGACATCTGTTCCAAATACTAGATTCTGCTTGGCTGTTCTCTGACACTAATGGCTTAATGACACCTTTCCTTAGCACTTGTGGTGTCAGCCACTGTTTTATACCCGGTAAAGTGGTCTGGATTCCTCCTCTCACACAGAACAGCTCCATTTGGTTTTCACTTCATCTAGACAGGAGCTTTAAAATAATGAGGCCATAAACGCACCGCCGTTACTCAATGCCGACACCGCACAGCCAATTAAAAACAAATCAAGCCTTCACTCCTCATGTCAAAAACCGCTCTGTCTTACACAGTTCAGCTCCTCTTAAATTCCCTCGAACAGCCTCTTTCCTCTTCCTTACATCCTCCTCCCTTCACCCGCAGTCTGAGGAGCCTAACAATAATTTGAGCTCCTATCACTGCAGAGCAACAACTGATAAGCCAGAAGATAAAATGCCAAACACACGTTTCCACCCAAATAAAAGCTCCAGCCAAAGCGCGCCTCTCACAGGAGGGATGAATGATGGTTGTTGTGCAACTTCGGGTGGAGGCAGACTGCCCTAGAATGTGCAGGCCAGTCACTATTAATGAGATTATGATCAGCCTTATTCACTTCAAAAGGTCCTGGGAAGACTACATCACTGGTTTAATGGTTTCCGAGGCATGGCCTGTTTTCATCATAGATGACAAGATCCATTCCAATGTAAGCCAAAGAAAGGCCTCTGCAATTGGAACCTAGTAATAGCATGTTCAGGTCCAGAGGCAAATCTGGCAAAACATCTTGTTTAAACTAGTTCAGGCCAACGTGAATTGCAGCTTTTATGCTTGATAAGACTAGTTAGTAGGGCTCCAGACTAAACAAATGACTAGGAAGCCACTGGATCCTAAAGTGAAACATTTAGCAGCCAAATGACAGAGTACAGAATCATAGTCTTTTCTATCTTTTTAACACCAATTATGCTAAACAATGGCCAACAATATATTTTGTAAAATAATTTATGTTTTTAAATATATTAAATTGTGAATATAAAATTGTATTTTAAAAATTGCTTCTGCATATAAGTTATCAAATTATGAACATACAATTACAGGTATGGTTACAAAAGTATATGAGTCAATCGCTACTCAAAAACTACACATCACAGTAACGGTTCTTGGTTCAATTATAATAAGAATCAGAAAAATTAGTAATTGCTTTGAATGATTCACTGGCTGAGGTAGTCTGATTCAAACTCACAAGCAAGCTGTCATTTTGACTGACTCATTAAAAAAGAACCAGTTCATGAGAGTTACAAACTGAGGACACACCAATAATCCATATCAAAGATCATCCATCTAAAACACATTATTTTCAGCACTTTTGTAAATGTAAATTGTAAATGTTTCAGACTCTTGTAAATCCTGGACAAACTGATCCAAACAGGTTTCTTTGAGGCAAATCTGTGCTACATGCTCATAATGAACACAAAATCTTTGATAAATAGCACACATTTCAGGACTTTTAAAACAGAGAATGTCACTTTATGCTGCAAAGTCTGTTGTATTCGTTCATTAAGGTGTGAAAATGACTCTCTCTTGCAGCTCTCTGATTCAGAAGAGGAGAGACACACCACATATGGGCTGAGAAAGAGAGTAGAGTGAAAGAGCTGAGGAGAAAGATGGGATGAGGAATAGGTGAGAGGGGGTCAGTTCTGCTAGAACAATTATCTTGTTCCTGAAACCTGCTATTTAATGGAAATCCTCGGTCCCTGCCAAACTACACGCCTGCATCTTGGTATGAGCCGTGGTGCAGACCTTCTCTCAATCATTCCCTTTCTTGCTTTTCGTTTTTGATTGGACACTTTACTCAGACGATTGCTTTGTAAGGAGTGGCCATTAGTCTCAGAGATGCAACAAAGGGGGAACTCTGTTAAAATTCCTTGCACACATTCCTTCTTTCTCTTTCTCTTTTCATTCAGTGTATTTGCCCTATCTGTGGACCAGCACTGGGGTCACCCTCATGCTCACACTGACAGCAGGTGCCTATAGAGGGGAATACAGCTGAGAAAGTCTGTTGTCGACACCATATCAGGGGCTTTACTTTGTGGCTTTGATTAGTGAGCCATAAACGGTTAGATAAGTTTCTGCTACATTTCAGGACAATTACTCTGGATGATCACTTTTCCAAACTATTCATTTGGATACTTGAATTCTGGGTTTGTAATACTGAATGCTGCGCCGCTGGGGTCTCTGGCATCTGTTATGAACGGTGGCACATTCCTTTAGAAGTCTGGGAGGGCACTGCTGGAGCTCCATTAAATAGACAACCCATTGTTTATCAATGCAGCACAACAGCTATAGAAAAGCCCTTGATGTGGACTGAAACATGGAGGTGAAAAAGACCACACATATCAGCCTCTTTGAGACTGAATTCAGTCTGTTCTCATTCATCATTCATACTTGTACATATAAAACATTAATGCAAGCATTAATGCAATATGTATAGGAAGGTCATATATCAAAAATATACTAACACTTAGACTATCATTCAAAAGTTTTGGGCTGGTAAGATTTTTTAAAAGCTTTTGTAGGGCACCAAGGCTGCATTTATTTGATCAAAAATACAGTAAAAACAGTAATATTGTGAAACAGTATTACAATTTAAAATAACAATTTTCTGTTTTTAATGTATTGTAAAATGTAATTTATTGCTGTGATTCCAAAGCTGAATTTTCAACATCATTACTCCAGTCTTCAGTATCACATGATCCTTCAGAAATCATCCTCACAACCATCCAGACCTGTACAAATTCTTTTGTATATTAGATATTTTTAGGAATCTGCATTCAATGACAGTTCATAGTGACCATGACTGTAATACACACAGACACACACACACACACACACACACACACACACAAACTCCATTAAAGTCTTCTGAAACCACACTGTTGCATTGTTATTCACTGATTATCTTCTATGCTTAACAACTGGGGTCACTATAAACTTTATGTAAAAGATCTTCAACAGTGTCTTCAAAATTCAAAAAGTTGCAGGTTGTGAGAGTTAATCAATGAGAGTAAATGATGGTATCATTTCCATTTACAAGTGAACCTTTAAGGTCCAAATCTGTAGACAAAAACCTGAAATCACTACAAACACGCAGAATGCACATAAGAACATTTGGCAACGCTATGAATGTATGTACTAACCGAGAGCAGAAAAAAAATACAGTGTTATGTATGTCTCATGGATTCAAATACATGAAACAAAGCAGAAGGTGAGAACGTGCCGCTCCATTGAGTCCAAGGATAATTAATTGGCTGAAGTCAACGCCACAGCCTGTAAATGAGCTCTTCATGACACAAAGTAAAGTACATGCAAATTACCCAAACAGCCCTTTCTCTAATCATTCACGAGTTGCTGACCAAGAGCTTTGCTCTTTAGTATGGTTTGGAAAAGAATGTGTTTACTTAGGTTTAGGGAAAGGGGGCTAAAATCAATGGACCACAGCCACAGAGGGAAAACGCTATGAGAAAACCACTCCTTGCCACTGAATATGGAGCAATCCGTTTTTACATGCAGATGGGAGACGAATTAATGAAATGAAACTGCATCTGACAAATTAGCAGTTTTATAGCAAATCGACCATTTGCTTCAAATGAACATCATGGCAGAAAATAGCCTTTTAGACCACAAAGGCCTACTTTCAAATGGCACAAGTGTAAAAAAGGGTTGTCAGTCGGCAAATGAATTATAAATCTAAGCATAGCCGTCTAATGTTCCTCTTCCTGTTTTAACAGTCTGTGGCCTGAAGATAAAAATATCACACTAAATAACACCATTCTCTGCTCTAAAGCTCATGAAAGATCATATGAACTGAAATGGCTCCAATCACAGAGAGCTTAATAGTTATAAGCAATTTTTTAGTGACTGCCATGTTCAGTCTTTTAAGCAAAGCCAATAGTCAAGTCATGTACGAGGCATTCCAATTCGCTCTATGCAACCACCATTTTGTGGCTTCTGTGGGGTGGCAGAGGAATGCCGTTTTAATCCCTGTTGGACTCATGCCCCTTTTTTGGACAAGACAAGGGTTCTTTGGTCCTCTCGTCTGGCTTTGTAGATCTTTTCAGACTGGGCATGTATCCACAGACACCCTGGAGCTTGACAAACCTACTATTGAGACGCAGACTAAGGAGCCTCCATGCTTAGACATAATATATCAAAGTAAAGCAGACTGCTGCGTGTGTGCGCTGTTAGGGCGACACCTCATTGAGGACAATGGCTACAAAACAGCATAGCACATAACATTTTGAAGCAAAGCTATCGATATTCATGGAAAAGTGTTTGATTTTGACTGCATACATTGGTAGGCGTAAAGTCTTAAAGCAACACTTTAGCAAAAATGAAAATTCTGTCACCATTATTTACCCTCATGTCGGTCAAAACAGAAAGAGACAGAAAGCTTTGTCTATATAGTGAAAGTCAATAGGATCCAATACAACATTAGATGCCACTAACTTTCACTGTATGGAAAATAAAACACAGGTTTGGAGTGACATGAGTATTCCTTTAACATCCTAAAGACTATATTGGTTGAAGTATTAAAGGTTAACAGTATGGTTACACTAGATCAAGCAAAACTGAAGAACAGACTGGCGTGACATTATTTTCAACAAAATCAGGCCAAAATGAAGTTTGTTTGGAGTTCGTTTCAGTTCAAAACAGCTTGCCAAAATAAACTTTCTGGAAAAATGTGCTCCAGCTGGTAAACGCCTACAAACTACCACTGATCTGTGGCGAATATGTAATAGGTAGGTGTACACTGGGGCTCTGCCTTCTTTGACGTGGAAATCATCTCCAGTTCATTTCTTGTATTCAGGCTGTCACACTGCTTTATAGTAGAAATTGAAGTTGTATTTCTAATTGAAAGCGGCACTGACACTGTTTTATGTTTAAAGGGATAGTACACCCAGAAATTTAAATTCTGTCATTAATTACTCAGCCTCTTGTCATTCCAAACTCGTAAGACCTTCGTCCATCTTTGGAACATAAATTAAGATATTTCTGATGAAATCAAATTTTTTTGGAGAAAACAAAAACAACGACATTACTCAACAATTTCTTCTCTTCCGTGTCAGTCTGTCACATGGACTGTTTTTACGATGTCCTTACTACAACTTTGTAGTTCCTTTGCTGTCTATGTAGGGTCAGAAAGCTCTCGGATTTCATCAAAAATATCTTAATTTGTGTTCCAAAGTTGAACGAAGGGCTTACGAGTTTGGAACAACATGAGGGTAAGTAATTAATGACAAAATTTTCATTTTTGGGTGAACTATCCCTTTAATACTAGAATGCTGTTTGCTTTAAAGCGATCTAACTTTAGACATCAGGATGTTTCCTAACAGTTTACTGCTGTTCAGGTTTCCAACTCCTTTTTACTCCTACGCAAACAGCAAAAAAAAAAGAAAAAAAGAAACTTGTCACGAGTATATCAGGTGCTTAAGGTGGTCCTTTCAGGAAGGATATGATAGACAAAGATGAAGTGTGTTATCAATAGAAAATGAGTTACTTGCTAATGTATAAACACTGCAATATGTGATGAAACCTCAAGATTAGTAGGCTGATTTGTATGGCGTGTGGAGCTAATGGAGCAGATAACTGCCTCTGTCTTTCAAGCAATAGGAATATAATGCAAAAATAATAGTGCTGGAATGTTCGGCTCTACAAGTGTGTGTTGTTACTGGGTTTGGAGGAGACTTTGAGGCCATGAATCAAGCAGATGAACCCCGCTTGAAAAACTTGCCTGGTCTAGACAAGACTCCTCCATGCAGTTTTATCGTCTCTGCAAGAAAAATGCTTCAAAAATGCTTCAAAAATGATGTTAGTGATACAGCATATTAGTGTTCCCTGAGGGAAAAAAGGCAATAAAGACTGCATTTTTAAGAATGGGGAAAGTATGAACTTTTCACACCCTCCTACGCAGACTAAATCCCTAAATCTAGACAACGACATCCAATGCCTTCGCAAAACCGACAGGAAATAGACACAAAGGACAGACAAGAAAACAAACACAGTCTAACTCATTCTTTGCTTTTCCAAAATCTTTTTCTCGTGCCGGGTGCCGTTTGCTGAATCGCAGGCTGCCTAATAAGGAGACTGTGGTTTCTGCTGGAATGGCTTAACTAGTGCTTAAAATGCTATTTTAATGATTTGTGTGAGAGTCTGTGATGGGAAAGTGAGAGAGAGGCAAGCGAGAGACGATTGTACTAGTGTCTGTGGGCACCATGGTTCAAGATCTATTTCCATGCTAAATGCCAAAATCACTCTCATCCCCCATATCTCCCCCAAAAATGAATAATTCACTATAAATGTACTCTAAAGGCCTCATCGAGCTGCTTAGTTCACTAGTGCAGGGTTTACAAACTTGTCAATGCCAAGGACCCCCAATATGATGATCCCATGTTAGGAACCCTCAGCCTAAAATATAAGGGCAGATGTATGTTTTCATATATAAAGACCCATTTATACTGTGTGAAAGAAATCACTGTATTAAATCCAATATGAATCATCAAAACTTTTTGAAAATAATTTCAATTAAGTTAAATATATATATATATATATATATATATATATATATAAATACTGTTCAAAAGTAGCTTTTACAAAAAAGTGCCATAAAATTAGTTAGTAAAAGGAGACAATAGCGAGGAAAAACTCCACAGAAAGATACAACACAAATTGATTTCTCCCTAAATAAATAAATAAATAATATGCTGTTAAAGTACAGTTCGTATTTTTTTTCTCATTTTGTATTTTTCATGGATTCCCCTTGAAGGCCTGTGGGTCCCAATCCCAACTGAAAGATGGGAATCCCCTGAGATCAACTGTTTGTAAATCAAACCACTTATTCCCAACTTCCTGTGTATGTGAATTAAATTTGCCCAAGCTTCATTTTGTCTCAACGATTGTAGTTATGTATGCAGTTTGTGGGTGGGTGACTTAAATTTCAGCATTTTTCAGAAACACATGGCTTTGTTTGGGTTACTGAACTTCATCAGTATGGCCCTAAGAGGACACAAGACGGCCATTAATACAGCAGAAGAACATTTACAGTCCAGTCGATGATTATTTTTATGCAGCAGTATTTCAGTCGAAGGACAGCAGAGGTAATGTTTTGTCTGGTAGGATTCAAAACAATTTAGTCAGCAGTAAGGCACGTAACCAATTTTTGCTTCTTTTTCAGTAAATTATCTCATGGAGTTTTTGGAAGGGAAAGTGGATTTCATGAAGAGCATTTTGTCCCTGTCAGATCATCTCTATGCCAGCAAACCTCTTACCTGTAGATGCAGCTGCAAAAATAAATAAAATAAACTAATGCATTAAATAAAATATAATAAATACAATAAAACAAATGTTTAAATAAAATATATAAACATACTGCAGACTGAGAAAAATACCAATACTTTTTATGTTGTTCACTATGTACATTATTGTATATTAAAATGTGTAAATTAAAATAAAAATATATAGTTTTATATATGCTTTTCCTTAAAGTCCTCCTATTATGGGTTATGAAAAGTTCATATTTTGGTTTTGGTCTTACAATATGCATTTATTTTTTACCTTATTCGCTCAAGGACTCCCAAACAATTCGCTCAACGATTCATTTTTCCAAACCCCTCCTTTGCGTGACGCTAATCTGCGGTGATTGGTCCGATTGGTCGATTTTATTTCCATTTCATAATAAAAGCAGCGTTTGTGAGAGCAGTGCTGCTTTGTTTAGAGCCGTTACCAGGGAAACAGCTAAAAGCGGCACCTAGTGGCAAAGAATGAATTTGCATTTTCATTCAGACCAACGCGAAAATACCAACAAGTGGGCGGGCAATATGCTAATGTTTCATGTTGCCGTCAACATGAAACGGCTTGGGATTCGTTTTAAAAACGACTCGTTTTAATGATTCAGAGTCGACTCTTTCTTTTGAGAGACAATAACTTTATACACAGTGCACTTTCAGATTTAAAACTTCGCAGGATATTTTCATTCACTTAGAGCTGTGTTACACACTGCATAAAAGGTAATTTTCAAAAATCCATAATAGGGGCACTTTAAGTCCCTTTGGCTAAAAGCCTCTGCTAAATGGTAAATGTAAATATGTGTTATTCAACTTTGGTACATCACTGCAATACCAATAATGAGGCTAAATGAAAACATTCCCCTGCAGACTCATCTGGATTCCATAAATACCTAATAGAGAGATTTATGCGATGACGCTGTGGGACGGTGTGACCAATGCAGCTATTTGCAAACAGAAACATTCCTAATTCAATTACTGTTAAGCCCACACACTCATATGAACTGCCAAATGCATTGCCTAGCATATAGTGGCACTTCTAATCATGCTCACTGCCTCTACTGGGGTACAGGAAGTTTGTTTGGTTGCTTATGAACTGCCACACAATACCCTCCAGATTTAATATCCTCTTATTGAGTCTCGGCTGAATGTAAACGGATTAGCAGTTGCTACTTGGACTCGAACACGTGTCCATGACCCACAGTGCACCAGGAGAACTCAAATTCTGCAGGCTTGCTTTCTTCGGATTCACCTACATTTGGTTAAAGCAGGTGGGTTAGTTCTGCAGGGGTCACGCTTTGTATTGTACGGACTGGGCAATCAGATAGAAACCCCCATAGGGAGTCTTTGCAATGTTATGAGCCAATCAAGGCCGGATCATGTTCATAGAGACTCGAGTTCCACTCAAACAAGCTTAATAGTTAGACTCTTTCTAGCTATGCCAGGAAAATAAATCTGTGACAGGGATAACTATGTTTGGACCAAAGGAAATCATGCATTGTTTTTAGAGTTGGGTCATCTTCAAAAAGGACAGTATTCAAGTGAGAGGACAGCACTGGAAGCGCCTGGTTTGGAAGATCTGTATTTCAGGGCAGGATATTAGGAACAACTCGGTCTTTGTCTTGTCATGGCATTGTATTACAGGCCGCTTTGAACTCAAGATGCCCCTAGTTTAATTTCTCATCAATTCAACAAGGTTATGATGATGACATCTGGATGTCAGGATTAGTTATTCAATCTAATTACCAAGTAAAGAGACACAGTGCACAAAACGAAAAAGATGACTTCTTATACTTGAACAAGACTTCAGAAAGGTGTTTGAACTTTCACTTACTTAATGGTATCATTTAGATTTACGTGTTTGTCAGAGAAGAAAATGGGCATCACAAGCTGAGTGGATAAGCTGAGGATGACCTTCATCTTAGTAGGCATGAGTTAGCAACTTTTCCAGACGTGGCTCAGACAGGAAGTTCAGAAGAAATCCTCTTGTTGTAATTATTTGGAACAGGTGGCCTCTTATTTTACAAAAACACTTGAAATGAAAAATATGAAAGTCTGTCTCTACCTCAGAGTAATATAATAATAAAAAGTAAATTGCGACCTCATCTCTCATCATCACAATTTTGGGGCTGGTAAGATAATAAAAATAATATTATATTATATTATATATAGAAAAATGTATCTTATGCTAACCAAGTCTGCATTTATTTGATACAAAACAAAGTGAACATATTGTTAAAATATTATTGCAATTTAAAATATTTATTTTCTATTTTAATATATCTATTTTAATATATTTGGGAAAAAAATTTAATAAAATTTATTTTAATTATTTATTTTGTGATAGCAAAGCTGAATTGTCAGTTTTCAGTGTCACATGATCCTTCAGATGTCATTCTAATATGCTCCTTTTAATGCTTGAGAAACATTTCTTAATATCGATGTTGAAAACAGCTGTGCTGCTTAATATTTTTGTGGAAAGTGTGATACATTTTTTTTTCATGGTCATTTGATGAATAAAAGGTTTAAAAGAACAGCATTTATTTGAAATAGAAACAGTTTATAATATTATGAATGCCTTTACTGTCACTTTTGATCAATTAAATGCATCCTTGTTGAATCTCACAATGTTACTTTATTTATTATTTTAAACTATCTCTCACATTTGCCTTCAGTTTTATTTTTTATTTTATTTTTTTGCAGAAACAAACTTTAATATGTGTATGTTGCTTATAATCAAGTCAAAATCTCTTGAATAAAATTATGATCAAATAGGAGCTTCTAAAAGGAATGTGAAAAAGCATGTGAATGAGGATGGGGAGTCTTTGAGAGAGACAAACTCAAATCCTTTCCTCTCTACATTTTCAGCAGCTTTAGCCGGAGTAATGGGATACAGTGTACCTTTTACACAAAGGAAAGAAAGTGGGAACTTTGAGATTTAGACAAATAGCACACTGATCTTGATTGCACAACCGGTGAAAGGCACGGGACATTCTGAGACGAGACAAACAAATTGCAGGAAACAAAGGTTGCAGGTGGGATAGTCGTCTTAGTCAGGCAAAAATCTCCAGCTAGAGGCCAAACTAGCGACCCTGTGTGAACTTTTTAAAACCTCACGCTGATCAAAGCACTAAAGCCACTCCAGCAAAATTATTGCACAGACATCAAGCCACTTGAAGATGAATATCACACAGTCTTTAAAGAATAAAGAATAAAAAAATACTGACCATAGGGCAGGAAGTGCTGGTGAGCTGCACTTGGATCAGGTACGACAGTGTTGCTTATTGGCAAGCCAGATTTAACAAAAATGCTCTGGTTTACATTAGCAAAGCAGCAAAAAACAGGGTTTTAATGGATAAATCTTAATGAACGGAAAGAGAGGATGAGAACAGTGTTTAATCAGTTTCATCACAAAGTAATTAAATGAAGAAACTGAAAATAGCATCAAACTGATTGAAGCAATATCAGTCTTCAAATAAACAGCTCAGAAATTACATTTGAATGAGTTTAGATTTTCGGAAACTTTTTAAAGGGATTGTTGGATGAATAGTGACCAACTTATTTATAGTCAACATGCTCCATATTTCTTCAGCAAGTGCTAGCATATGTGAAAGGTCAAACACACAGCATCAGGAACCAGTTCTCCATGCTAACATGAATCTCTTCCTTACTGTGGTTAAGGGAGAACACAAGCGCTCTGTTGTGCTTGGGAGTTGGATGGTGCATGGCCCATTTGAGCGCTCTCATCTTTGGCCAGCTTGTGAAGCTCCTCCTTCATTCTGTCACACCAAACTGCCCGGAGATGCAGAAATTTACTGGGCAACGGTAAAGCATGAGGTGGAGGGAAGGGGGAATTTAAAATGATAATTGTCAGTGTTTTGGACGCGTATGAAAGTGGGACTTCTAGAACAGGATGCGATAGCATAACATGAAATGAGACTTTACAGCAACCAAATGCTGACATACACCAAATAAGACTGTAATGAATAAATATGTCCAGTTTTAATTACTAAAATGGTCCACAATAGCTGAAGCACTGCCTTTTAAAGAGCAAATCAACTTCATAGCAAATGGAATCACATAGAAATCTATCTGTTGGATTTTTTTACTGTTTTTGAAAAAAACCAAAAAAACCAAACTACTGTTAAAACAGCATTATTGTAAAATATTATTACAATTTAAAATGGATGTTTTCCATTTTTAATATATTTAATCTATTCCTGTGATGTCAAAACTGAATTTTCAGCATCTGATTTGATGCTCAAGAAACATGTCTTATTATTATTAAATGTTGAAAACCATTGTGCTGCTTAATAATATTTGTGGAAACCGTGTTCCTTTTTTTTAGGATTGTTTAACAAATATAGTCAAACCAAAAATTATTCAGACACCAGATATTATTTTTGATATGTTTTTTACTAGTGGGTGCAGGACACTGTAGTTCATTTATGTAGGTGAGGACAGCAAAATAAAGTAAACTGTGACATATTATACCCAAAAATTCTTCATACAATGGACTACCAGTAAAAGTGATAAAAATTTGTGACCAAAAAATGGATTTGACACTTTGACCTAACCATGTTTTGTTACATACCTTTCTATCAAAGTTATGTGACATAATCAAGATGAATTTTATCAGACAGTTTAACTCTTGAGTTCTTATATTTTATTACCGTTTTTCTAAACTATAGCAAATAAACTGTGATAATGTGAGAAATTTTGAAGGTGTCTGAACAAATTTTGGTTTGACTGTAATTCATTTGTGATTATCAAGATGAATTTGTTGTGACACAGTTCTTGTCATATTTTATTACCATTTTAGCAAATAAACTGTGATAATGTGAGAAATTTTGAAGGTGTCTGAATAAATTTTGGTTTGACTGTAGAAAGAATAGCATTTATTTGAAATAGAAATCTTTTGTAACATTATACGTGTCTTTACTGTCACTTTTGGTTAACTGCATCCTTGCTGAATAAAAGTATTAATTTCTTTCAAAAACAAACAAATAAATAAAATAAAATAAAAAATCTTTTTTTATGCATGTATATTGTTGCTGTCTTTAAGGCCTGATGCAATGCTTACTCTCCATCTTTGCTCACTGCATAACTATTCAATATATTTTTTAAAGATTTATGTTGTCCATAAAGTCTATGCAAAAAAGATGCAATCTCAGTCTAAAAGATGCTAAAATAAGCTTTATCAAATGAACTACCTGCACTGAATCACCATGACAGAACCACAAATCATTCCTAAAATCACAATGATCTGATGGAAGCTGGATGAAGATGAGTATGGATAATGTTACTAATGGAAGAATCTTACTTAAAAGTGCAAGGGTAACAACTGGAACTGTTGTCGGTAGTGTTCTCAATTCCCCTAAGAAGTCGTCGGAGGAAAAACTGGGAACACATGTAAAGAAATATTATCCAAGACTTAAGCTGAAGTAAATAACCTCTAAAGCCCTATTCCCATCTCTGCTGTTGCAGGCCATCCATCAACCCTTCCCATAATGTGAGAAAAGAGGGTAAAAAATCTTGGCCTGGGAGGACAAAGACAAAGTTATAACTGGAGTTTTATTTTAAGGATTTGACCCAGAGAGGAACTGGCACTGTTCTGCGTCTTTGCTGTAGTCTTGGAGCCCCTCATCAGTTTGGCTCCCAGATGCTGAACAAGAGACTAATGAGAAAGCCGGTAAAATCAACCAGCATCCAGTTAAAAGAAATCAAGTCCCTCTGAACCTCAAAGCTCATCATCTGATGTCCCATTACAATTCAGTTGGGTTCGCTTGTGCAGGTAGAACTAAACCAAACTAGGCCGTAAGTGCCTCCAGCTGGATTCAGCTCTTATTTTGATATTCTGTCAATGGCGTCAATGTTTTCTAAAGTTTCCTTGGAAATGCACTTCAAGATTTAGGAAAATCATTCACGCAAATAACGATCTCATTCTGCAAAACACAATGCAAAAATATGCTATTTTGGCTGCTAAATTAAAACAGAGAAAACCGAAGAAATACTAAATGTCTTATTTGGTAAAAGTCCTCTGTAAAGCTTCTGGGATTTCTCCTTACTTCCTTGTGTACAAATAATATTTTGAGTCACAGAATTTGACCAAAGGCATTTTGGTTTTCAGTGTGCCAAACCATGAACCACTGTTTCATCACAAACATCAAATAAACTGTAGTATGAGTAGTGAATCATAAAAAAGGGGGGTAAAAGTGAAGATCAGACATAAATCTACAGTAAAAAAAGACAGAAAGAGCCAAATAATGCCTCAGATCTTCCTCATTCAGACTCTTCATCAGTGTTTTATTCAAATACTTCTAAGGGCCAGAAGAATCAATAACTGGCGACCATTACACAAACAACACAAGTGTATGTTTGATGAAAATAGGCCCATAAAAATATACTGTTTCTGTTTGCAATGTTGTCTGCAATCAACAGTTGCAACTAATATTCAGCATTGGTGTGAAAATGCCTTGACTGTCTCTCTCTCAGTGGGCTCAGTCCTGTCTGGAAGCGTGATGCTGATAAAACAGCTTCAGATTGGGATTGTGGAGATGTTTGCTGGGTCTGAATGACAGAGAGGCTGCTGAAAGAGCTGATACTGTGCAAAAGGAAAAATAATAACAGCCGCTTGCCAAGCTTCCCCATTTCCTTCTATTGCCAACGGAACGGAAAAACTCATCCACGTCCAGTGCATTTTCGAGAGCCAGGGGAGAGCAAATGAGGGAATGCAGCGAAGAGGGGAATGTGAAAATGAAAGACTAGGAAGACAAGATAGATAGATAGAAAGACAGATAGCAACTTTATTGATCCCTGAAGGGAAATTTAGTGAAACTGCAAGATTAGTGGGAAGCCAAAAGTATAACTTAAGTAACAAAGGTTGAGGGAAGAGATGCTGGTTATTATTTTATTCATTTCTTTTTCATTGAGGAGAACAAAACATAAACACAACGCATGCACTGCAAACTGTTTTAAATCGACCTTGTTTTTCAATAAAAATATCTGAACCTTGCTTAATATTGTTTTTATACTATAGATAATATTCATAAAAAATTATGAACTTATATATTTTGTATCTTACTTTATGCTTAAAATACGGAAAAAATTGGAAAATATAACATTCATATAAATTAATGAACTTAAATATTAACTATTTCCTATTTTACTTTATGCTTAAAATACGGAAAAAAATGGAAAATATATGAATTACATAAAGAATTGTTTTTAGAGTCTTTATCTTGATAAAAAAAAATACTGATTAAGAAAATGATTTTTTTTAGTGCATTCACATAGCTGTATGTGATTTATGATATTTTAAATCAGCCTTGAGTCTAAGCCCAGATCTGTGCCGCATTCATCAGACTTAAATTAAAGCTGTTAATTTCCGCAAGCATGTGTTCAATTGTGTCCTACTGAGAATAACAAAACAGACACATCTGTTCAGGGCAGTACACCTTTCCACTCAATCAATCAAACAGTTGACATCTTCACATCCTAGCGCCCATAGAATAAACCCATTGGCCTTCCCAGATAACCTCCCCTTTCCTGGATGTGTTTGCACCTCTTTTACTGTCCAGACCAATTCATGCACAACCCACTGGAACGAAGCCTTATGCAACAGGATGTTTGATTGAGCGACCGGCGGCATTTTTCGCTAAGATGTTCACACACTCCCTCACAAAGGCACGCACCCTCATCTAATCGGCGACGCAGGCTAAGCACATTGCTGATTGCAGAGGCGGCTTATGCCAAAGCGCTGTTTCCGACAGCTTTGAGGGTAATTCCTCATTTGCAGAGAACGGGCGGAAGGAACGAAGCCTGCAGCGCCCCATCACACAGATTCTGAGGAAAAGTTCCTCAAAGGAATGTGCTGCTTGCCTTGTAGCACCATTGAACAGGACTGTTTTTCCTCTCTCTTGGTGAGCGAAAAACATCTAGAAACAAATGGTAATGGTGAGAGATGGGGGCGTGAGTTCCTGGAACGTAACAGTCAGGCATATGCTTTTCCCGGAGCATGAGTGGTATTCTCCTTCATTTCCTGTTTAAAGTGAACACCAAATAAAGGAGGTATTAAGGTTACCACATGGTTGATGAGAAGAACTTTTTGCCAACATTAATGGGCTCAAAATAACAGAGTATGACATGGTCGTAGGCCAAGCAAAGTGGGGAAATATAGACGAATTGGTTACACTTTTCACAGAGGTTCAATAATGGCTTAGGTATCATGAACTAACAATGTACTGTTGTTCATAATACATTAATGTTAAATTAAATGTTATAATGAGGAGTATTTTTGTTTTATTTTTCAATAAAAATATCTACAAACTCTTGAAACAAGATCAAAATAGGATTTATTTTCAGAGAAAGTATCTGTAATATAAGTGTATTTAGTTTTACTTCGCTTACAGATATTTTACACATATTTTAAGCATAACAAAGGTAAAAAAAAAATTGCCAGTGCAGTAAGATAAAATACACCTGCATTCAAGAAAATAAATGTAAAATCAGGTCACAAAGGGATAATTGTTGGTAGCCAGACAGTTTTGGTTTTACCACTGACTTCCACTGTATGGACAATCATTAAAAAACACTGTGACATTTCTCAAAATATCTTCTTTCATGTTCCATAGAATAAAAAATCATACATGTTTGGAATGAGAGGAGTAAATATTTCATGCAGTGTCAAGTTAAGTAAATTAACCTTGTTTCAAGAATCTTTATATAATTCACAGCCTGAAAAACAAGCTAAATGGGACTTAGCTATCACTGTTATAGGCCATAAACTTATTAAAGTGTTACCAATTAATTTTTAAGGTACAATAAACTAATAAAAAACAATAATTGCAATCTTTACTGTTGACATAGAAAGAAAAGCCTTTGTCATTAATATTGTCAAAATTTCTCAGATGTGAGCTTGTGTGTTCCTCACATTCCCATGTAACAGGGTTTGTGGTTGCACATTCAAGGTCAGAAAACTCTGCCCTCTAGTGGCATTATATTAAAAAAACCCATGTGGATTAGTGTCCCTCTCACCAGAGAAGGAATACATTTCTAGGTTGGCAAACAAGCATCAGTTATGAATAATGTAAAAAAAAGAAGATTCTCCATATGACAGTACATGACAATCCACATACTTTATAAGTCTGACACTCAGTTCTGTCTTACATATACATTTATTCCTTCACCTTTGGTGAGGTTTCGCTGGCCACAATATAAGACATCGCCTCTCATAAACCCAAAGTAAAAGTTCAACCTATTGGTGTGTCCAACATTTCCCATATGCTTCTCAGTCTGCATTGGGCCAGATTCTCTGTCTAGTCTCTCCCACTGATTGAGCATGTGTAATGGATTTCGTATCATTTTCCTCCGTTGCATGGTAAAAAAAATAAAAACTCAAATGGGAATTGAATCTGCAGCAAGCCATTACAAGCTGAATGAAAAGAGACATCCATAATAGTTTGGATAAGCTTTGCTTCTTTTTATTTCTCAGATATGGCTTCTCCAGGGCATACATTTACATCCACCTTGAGATAAAGGACAAGGAAATTTTCAATGTCTGCAATGGACCTTTAAGAGCTTATAAACAAGATTCAGTGAGCGAAAATTGCCCCAGAATTAACAAGGCAGATGGTTGGACATGGACAAAGGCTTACTGACCAGCACAACCAATAAGCGTGCACCAATTATGAATGGTCCATATATAAAAGCCTCCGTCAGGTCGGTTGGAGTCATGTAATGTAATAAAGAAAGAAATGCATTTCATCAGGCCCAGCCTGGCAGAGCCAACTGACATCATAAAAAGCAGTCAGCAGAGTTATTGGGCCATCCCAAAGGTGGGCATCCATGGTTACAGCATTGCCTCGCCATTACGGCTTCACACTGCCAAAGTATTTGCCTTTGTATACTTTGCCCAAGCAGTCAAAAATTGGGTGGTTAGCATGACCCCGTTAGCCCCTGCTGGTAGATGGCATAACTACACCATCTGGACCAAAAAAAAAAAAAAAAATCTTTATGAAAAACATTATGAAAGCAAAATATACTCAAATATTTTCATTAACTGAAATAAAGCCAAAATAAAATATAATTTTGCTTGAAAAACAGTAGAATGAAAATTAGAAATGTTGCCTTGGGAATTAACTTGACTAAATGACTAAAAACTAAAACAGAAATAAAAATAAATTAGAGCAAAACAAATACAAATCAGAAAAGCACATAAAAATACTAAAACTTAAATTGAAATGAAAATTGAAAATAAAAGAATAAAAACTACTAAATATTATTAAATGCTATAATAGTTGTTTTGGACCCTATTGACTTTCACTGCATTTAAAAAAAACAGCTGAATCATTCTTCAAAATATCTTCTTTTGTGTTCCACAGAATAAAGAAAAAACATACAGGTTTGGAACAACATGAGGATGAGTAAATGAAAGAATTGTCATTTTTGACTGAACTATCCCTTTAAAACCTTGAAAATGACTAGTCATGATGTCATTTTCCTGCAGCTCCAGGAGTGATTACTCACATGACATTTACAGCTTAAGTGATTGGCTGAAAAATGTCTATAGTCCCATGTGCAAAGATGCCAGATTTCAAATTGAAAAATAAACTGCTAATGCAAAGAAATAGCTTTTACCAGGTATAACAGATCTCCTTGACCTTACCTAACTGAAATGTGCATGTGGGGAGAAGGGTCAAAGTATGTGTGAGAAGGAGTGAGGTGTTTGGTGGATTGAAGCTATCGCTGTAATTGCAGTCAGAAAGGTGGGACGCTGTCTGCTGCATCTCCTGATAACAGGACCAGATGAGACACATTCATCATAAAATCACATCATACTTCACAGCTGACTTTCCCGTCCTCTGAACTAACCACAGAAGACAGCATCCCATCTAGAAGCTTTGAGCCATTTCCAGACAGAGGAATCAGAAGTGTGTGAGGATGATGGGCCCTCTATCTGTGGAGTGTCTTGGACACATTTTCTCTAACCTCTCTTTTCCACTCAGGGGTTCAGATCACGTCGGAGGCTTGTGTAATGTGGTAGTGCTAGCGGCACTGACGCACAGGTTTGCAGTCAGACCTCAACCGCTTCTCCTCCTGAAAGCCATCATGTTGAGGCGCCAAATGTTTTTAGAGGAGAGCATGTCGTCTTTTCCAGACTGGGTCTGTTTCAGTTCTGTAGAAGCTGGGCCCTGCTACTCAGACGAGAAAAAAGTATTATTGAATACTATTCCCCAGTGCTCTTGGTGAAGAATGTATTATGAAAGCACATTCCCTTCTCTCTCACAGTCCTCTCTCGCTCTCTGTCTGAAATTAAAACTACTGCACGGAGCTCATGCCATGTGCAGTAGTTGATTATGTGTGGAAAAGCTCTTTTAGACCTTTTTTGACATATTATGACAAAACATCATGTACAAAACTTGCTGAGGTGAGAAGCTACAGCTGACGAAGATACATCAAACGTTGAAGAAACAACACTAGATATTTCCATTCAAGTCAACATGGAATGCCTTTTGTGACATTTTTTTTAGATTATTTAAAGAGAAATATTAAGTATGGCAAGATTTTATCCATTAAAACCGACTGGCTCCTAATAAATGGGCGTTACATATCAAAACAAGGGAGAGGGGAGGGGAGAAGGTGAAATATAGGTATTTGTGACATCGGCATTGGAGGCGAAGCAAGTTATTACATTTTGCGGAATGATTATGAACACAAAACTTTCTTTTAAATTTAGAATATCGACCAAGGAATCATTCAAAATAGTACAAGGAATGTATGTTAAGCAATAATTATTAACAACAACAACAACTGTCATCATCGTTATTATTATTACTAAAAATAAATATTTTGCATTTTGCTTTAACCTCTGAAGTGAACTATACCTGACAGGTCAAAATGCAACACATCCAAATAATAATAATAATAATAATAATAATAATAATAATAATAATAATAATAATAATAATAGGGTCCATTTCGGTTTCATGTTGACTTTAAACAATCTGAATGTTGACTTCAAAAGAGCCAATTTAATGTGACATTTTAACCTCTGAAGTGGACGATGTGTGACAGGTCAAAATGAAATGCTTTCAGAGGCTGAAAAGTGGGCATGGACTTCAGAACACTGTGGGCGGAGCTACATTCAAGTGAGTGTCACTGGTGCGCAACAGAGTGTAGACCAAACAGTCCCAGGTGTCAGTGAGAGCGAGACTGCTGCAGTTATATAACTCTCTCCCTCTCCAACTCCAAAACAGCTGTGAGACCTACCACACTACCTGAACCACACAACCTATACAGCCACAAGCACACGCAAACCACAAACACACACAACCAGCATCAGCATAAATGCAATGGTAGCCACATGGCTTTGTTTAGAAAAATGCGCCACATATTTTGCAGAGATTAATGGGGGTAGAGCACTAAAACATTCTGTTAATCTGCCTTGTGTGCAGCAGTGCGCTGAGAATTATGTTGGTCTCATGATTGAGATGTGAACCCGACTGTTTTTCCTCCCTCTCTCTCTTTCTCTCTCTCCCTGTCTTGCATTTGGATTCAATTGCTGTGAAGCAACGGGATATGAAAAACATTTTCAGAGATGACATATGCCTGCACCTGGAGGGGAAGGAAAATGAAAGATTCAGATATGCACTTACCTCACCCTTCTGCTTCACCTCAATTACTCAGGCAGGTAACTTGTGCAGGTCAGGTGGCTTCTTTTCTGCGTTCCTTCCTCAGACAGTCATCTCTGGAGAAATAACTTGAGAAGATGTGACGGGATCCCAGCAGACAGGAACGTCTCGGTAATGTCTTAGCACTTGGTCGCAGTCAAATATTGTTTACATACGCACAGAAATAACAAATGCAACTCTAGAGAAAGTTCTGCTTCTCAATGGCAGGTGCCAGTCTGCTTCTTACTCTTATTTCTGTCTCTGGTGAAAATTAAGTCCACGTGTTTGTCGCAATAAAAGGGGAAAAAGTCCTCGTGGTGCTGTCTGCAGCCTGGATACAAGTAGATTTCAGGCGCACCTTCTGAATCTCTGTGCACTCTCACAGTGTGGAAAGTAGGAGGGAGAGAGAAAGAAAGAGAGAGAGGGAGAGGGAGAACGCAAGAGGCAGGGTGCTCAACTTCACGAGGCAGTGGCTCTCCTGACTCCAGGCAAGAAGAGGACCTCCTTACAGGGCTTTTAACTGGAGGCAAAACACCTGGAAGCTCCCAGTCTCTTTTCTTGCAAGTACTTTTTTTCCAAACAGAGAGAGTGGATTGTTTCTCTGGTTCCCTCCATACAAAAGACAAGTGTCTGTGGCCAGGCAGAATAAGGAAGCAGTATAGAGGACGGGGTGGGGTAGGTGGAGTAAAGGGATGGATTTGCACCCCTCCTCTTTTCCCGGTAACCATTTAAGCCCTTGTTTTCCCACCTCCAACATAAACATCTGCATACAAATTCTTGCACTCATACAAACAGACAAATCTTTCCCAGAAAGCACCTTTTGGAAAATTCAGACTGTGCTGGCCCAGCTCACAGTGCATCGATTTCACCTCGGCGAAAGCATTCTTTCACAAAACAGCTCAAATTTGCTGTCCCAAACGTTCCAGCACAAGATTATAAGCACGTATGCAGCAGTAAGTACAGTGGAAGTCTGTTTTTGTGTAATCTTGCCAGAATCTCAGCCAATTAAACCAATCAGTTTTATGAGATGAGATTAAATTTCTTGGCTGACTGATCTGGACTGCGAACCACTTAGCAACAGAGGAACCTTTCCCGGATGAATTGCTACGATAATATGTACAAATGCTTAATTCAGAATGTGTAAAGCAGCGTTTTGAGGATACAATCGGAGATACGCATTAACACAGTTAATGGCCCCTATTACCCGATTCGGATTCTCCAGGAATAAAAATCCCTCGATTATCTTGCATAATTATGTGAAGAGAGTGTAAGAACAAGCAGTGTTACAGAATCTCTTATCTAGACCTAAATTAACCATCATCGCAGTGCTCTGCTCCTCATCTGCTTTTCCGATAACAAGGAGCTCATTCAGTTCCAATTAGCCACTGTGCAACATATACGATCTGAAGATAATTTGCAACGCCAACTTTATCGTAATATCCAATCATAAAACCCAAGATTAGATTGAGTGCGCACTGAAAAATGGAGGATTTGAAGCCTCAGGAAGGGCCTGATATGGCTTTGGATCATGCCAGAGGAGGCTGAGCAACAAGTGGGGCATTGTGCTCGGAGGGAGCTACAGCTAAGACTAGCCACTGGATACTTTCCATCCATGCAGCCCCTGACATGGCTGGATATTAGGTGCATTATCAGATGCTAATCTGAGTTTGTGTGTCTCATAAGTAACGGAACAGACAATAAAGAGGCACGCGGCTAATTACTGACCTGTTTACATGCACTGCGTTCATATGGCAGGCTTTGAAAGTTAGACCCAAAGTTCAAGAAAACACATTTGCGTTTGTGGCAATTCATGGGTTAGGCCTTGACAAAACCTGATAGCGAAGAAGCAAAAGTATAGGTTAATTCCAACACTATCTCTCAGCCAATTCATACATATTTTATGAGGTGGCCAATTCGTATGACCTCACTCGTATGATTTTGAAAGATTTCTGTGACAGTTAAGTTTAGGGTGGGGTTAGGTGTGGTCCTTCGCACGAATTCCTACGAATTTTGCATCTCGTAAAATACAAATGATTTTTCACAAATCGTATGTTTCAGGTTCAGTACAACTTAGGCTCAATTGAGAGCACTCGAAACATTTTGTTGAAGACCACAATTTGTTTTCGACATCACTCTTGTCAAAACTCAACAGAAATCGAATACTTACAATGTAAGTCAATGGGGCTAATCTGTAAGCATTAAAAAATAGTTTAAATGGGAAAGCATTTCAATATTATAACCACAAGGCACGTTAGACACAATATGCACGTCAGCATGTGATTTTAGTGTGGAGAGGAGGAAAAAAACATACTAACATTTTGGTGTTATTGAATGCATATTATATATTAATATATACTTAATATATATATATATATATAAAAATTATATTGTATTTTTATAACACTGTATACATTTTAAAATATATAGCGTTGTTGCCATGAAAACATCTAACATCATAAAACTAATAAAAGTTAGAAGAACAATTTTACAGCTCAAATAATACACACATTTTAACTGAATAATTATAGGAATGCTTTTATAAAGTTATAAACTTCTCCAACTTCACTTCTCTTTTAAAACCTCCAGAAATTGGCCCCATTTGCTTCCATTGTCTGCACCTCGCCATAACCTCAACTTGTCTTCTCTCTCTTTTTTAAATTATTGTTTTGTGGCAATCAACATTATAGCAAAAATGCTGTCAACTTGTACTGAACCCAAATACTCCTTTAAGAGTCAATTTAGCGCTCTCGTGTGAATTCAAACCTTTACTAGTGCTGGATAAATATAACCTATTGTGTTTAAACCTGCGTGATTAAAAGGAGTGAGGCGAGACTAAGCTCTTAGTTTTCATGACCAGGTGAACTGTTTCCTATGAGGACAAGCATATTTTTGTAATGACCGCTCTCCTCAGTGGGTTGGGGGGCTTTGAAGACCATCATTAGCCACAAACTTTAATAGCAATGGCTTTTTGTGTTCTTTGCTGGTTCGTTTGATCTATTCAAGCAATTTTCTCAATGAGAGTAACTCAAAGATTATCAGATATTCAAGTGAGTATGAATAGTGCTTTGCAAAGGGAAAACAGACCTCGGTTTTGCTCCCAAACGTAATAATCTCACTAATCTTAGCTGCTTATCATGCCATTAACCGAAGTAAACAGTCAAAGATCCTTCAATGAACCACTTCAGGTCTTGATTCCCATCATGTCCACTGAAATGTCTGGACCTGTTTTGCTCTTGCTATAGCTGATGGAGGATCTATGAAACTGTTAAAGGGACAGCTTCCCCCAAAAATGAAAGATTCTGTCATAATGTACCCCTGCAAAACTGTTTTTGTCCATTCAATGAAAGTACACTTGGCTCACGGCATCTTAGACACCAATATTTTAACTATTCATAAAAGATGAATCATTGTCTGGCCAACTAAGATTGTGACATGGAGATAAAGGTTAGGATCATGAATTTCAATAGTATTACAGCACACTGTGAGTGTATATTAGCACTGTATGTTGTTTGCATCAGACTTTACAAGCAGATAATTGATTTATGGGTGAACTATCCCATTAAAACAGTGATTCTCAACCAAAGAACCGGGGGCCACTAGGGGGCCTCAAAATGACTTAAGAAAAAAAGTATTAGAAGTATTCAAAGTATTAGAAGAGCAAGTACTTGTTCTAATATTAGAAGTATTAGAATAAGGCAAAACAACTAAAAAAAAATCTAAACATTACAACAAATTTCAATCATATCATTTTGGTTCACACCTTCAACAACTGTTGAACAGTTTTTGTTCTTTGAAGAACCACACTGCTTTAATAGAATAACAGATGTGTCCAAGACAACTTTAAAGGAAAAAAGCTTATCCTGTTTTGAAGATCCTGAATCAACAACTGTCATAATATGGGCTCATTAATCATTTGACATCATCACTGTGAAATTGGAAATTCTTACTTGCATTGAAGGGGCCCTTACAGTCTTTACAGACTTTATGGAGGAACGGATGAGTTTTCTGGGCGTCTTCTTGTGATGTCATCAATAGTATCTTGTGTGTGTGGTTTTGAGTTGTAGGCTGCCATTCACACCCAGGTGTCAGGGTGTTTTTTTACACATCTCAGTGAAGTGATCTGGAGAGCAGGACAAGGGGCGGCCTGCCACTGGAGCTCATTCACAAACCAGCTGACCTCACCACCTCCACCCTGCCTTTACAAGGTGAAATCGCCCCATGGAAACTCTCCTGGTAATAAGAGTTTCCCCCCTCTTTCACCCTGTTATGTTCCGTGAGCGAAGTATATAAAAATAAACAGCCATCACAAATCTGAATGCCATGGCATTGCATCAGAAAAGCTGTTTTGCTTTACACGTCTGCCAGGGGCTAAAAGTAAGTTGTGACACCTGTGACGGTTGACACCCCACCCAAGGCTCCAGTTTGTTGAATCAGAGCTCATGTGTGGGCCTGTGTGTGTTTTACTGAAGGCCCCACTGTGTCCTTGTATGTTAATATGTTTTGGGTGGAACCAAGCACTTTCACAGCCCATTACCTCTCAGCAGAGCTATTAGGAGAGAAGAACCAGAGGAAAAGGCAGACACCACCACACCACTAGAGGTGCTAGTCAACCACTAAGCAGGTATCAGAGGAATCAAATCCAATATGAAACGTTGTTCGTCATTTAAATTTATAAAAGAGTGTTTTGAGGGCTTTTGAATGTAACAATCACTTACTGGAAATGTAAACTAAAACGTCAAAAAGGATGCAACCCACCGTTAAGTATGTTGCCACTATGCATAGGGCCCTATGATTTGTGCCATGCGGAAAACGCAGATGGAATCGTGGAAACGCAGAGTGTCATGGAATTTGCCAAATTTTGGATGAATAAATCAAAAGTAGGTCAGTACACTTAAATCAAAATGCTATGGACTAATGTCTGTGAATATTCAGCCAGAAAATACTATTTAAATATGAATCGTGCATGTTCTGCGCGTCTCTGTGTAAATGAATGGCGCAGACGCGTGGTTTCGTTTATTACACACATACTGAAGCGCGCATGACGCTCGAGGTGATTTCAGCCTCTGCCGCCTCAATATGAGTACATGAACATATAAACAATCACTAGAACTGCTCTGAGAGCCACTTCATGAGCATTTTACCATTTCTTTTGACAAAAACTATCGTCATATCATATAAACAGAGAAACTTAAAGGTCTTCACAACAACCCATCAAAATAAAAGTTCTATTTAACTTGAAACTGAAACAGAAGTACATTGCTTAATGTAAAGATAGTACTACTACTACTACTAATAAAATTATTAAAACATTATTTTCAAGGAATAATTACCAGAAAAATTATTTACCACAATTTATTTACCAGAAAAAAAGTAAATACACAACACATTATTACTGAAAAAAAAGAAATAAATATATTTTTTAATAAAATCAATTATTTAGAGATGCTTTTGATTATTAACCATTAAAATGGAATCCAGAAAATTAATGAAAAACACAAAATTTGGTAAAAAAAAAATAAATAAAAAAAATAAAACGTTTCATAGGGCCTTAAAAAATTATTTTTTTAGTTAAACTTTTAATAAATTGCTGTTAAACTGTGTTTTCAACATTGATAATAATAAATGTTTCTTGAGCAGCAAATCAGCGTATTAGAATGATTTCTGAAGGATCATGTGATACAAAAGACTGGAGTAATGACTGATTAAAATTCACAGGAATAAATTATATTTTAAAACAGAAAACAGTTATGTTAAACTGCAATAATATTACTTCTTCTTCTTCTTGTAAATTAACCCAGAATCTCTGTTCCTCTCCATCGCTATATCATGATAAGCCTGTGGCCTTGGCTTAGTTTCAATGTGTTTCAATTATTCGGGTGATGGAGCCCAACCTTTATCTCCTATAACCTTAAAGTGGAATGCCTGGCGTTTGGTAGCTGGTGTTGCTGGTAGAGATGGATGAAGGAGGACTTGGGGGTCGGGGTGGGGGGGCTGTGGATCAGGACTGGCCGGCCACTGAAACTGATATAAAGTTCTCTAAGAAATTCCTTTATGTACAGTTAGTGAGACTGCCAGGGCTCAGGCTGGCACAGGAGAAGAGAAGAGTGATGCTCTGCCTGACCCATCTTGTACCTCAGTCATGTTTCCTCAAGGTAATTATTTTACATTGATAAAAGGAGCACTAAAGAGGTTGAGAGATATGGAGGACAGAAGGGACACTGTCTTTTCTTTCTGGGTTAGAAGTGCACGATAGAGATTAGAATAGTGGGCTGGTAAACTTCACTTCTGGCTGGATGAGAAAGAGGAAACAAGCACTATGGCTGGATGACAGGAACCATTAGGGAATTCCTAACAAGGGAGGGGAAAAAGGAGGGGGTTTACATCACTACCGATTGCACTAAAAGCCTACTTTCAGCAAGTCTGATATACTAAAAGACAAACAGTACTTTGTTGCCATCTTTAAGGCCAGCTATTTTGTAGTTAATTTTAAATGGAAAACATTCAAATGAGCATTCAGACAACAAAAGAGACCCTTACTTGACCATAAGCTGGACAGATAAGTTGAACTGAATTTGTGGGGCCATATACACTATTTACACTTCATGCATTTTTTACTGATCAGATAGCTGTTCAAATGTAAAGTCCTTTAGATGCAACAAATACCATATCATTTAAATACCAAATCACTTAAAATAAAAATTCAAAAACACTAAATAACTGTTAAATGCAATCTTTAGGAATTTTTACATTAGCATTTAAAATGACTGAATGTAGGTTTTTAGCATTTTTGCTTTAATTTAGATAAAATAGTGAAGAATCTATTGAATTTGTCAGTTATCAGCCCTATTGTAAATAATAATCAACTTATTGTTATTGGACAAAATGTTAATATAGGTGGATCTCTATTTTTGAGTCACTTCAGGTGCAAGCATAGCATCATTTTGGAAATATAAAAAAACTTTAAATTTCAAACAACTAAATAACAACTAATTAAGTAATTAAAGTCCCTAATTAATAAATATTTACATATTTGTATTTATATTTAGAGGCTGGAATACACTACACAATTCTTGCCCTGATTTACAGTCTGGTCAGTTTGACACTAATTGCCGAAAGTCAGAGCCAGTCTGCAGATTTGAGTTGACAGACTTCATAGAAAATAGCGTAGTTCATGATGATCAAAGATTTTTTTAACTTCAGACTTTAATTCCATCCAGTCGAAGGATATTAAACATGTTTGACATTTTGAGCTGATTTTAGAATGCATATTGTTTTCATTTGTCATGCATCTTCTAGCAACAATGCACACGTTTCTGCATGAGTTTGTTTTGATCAGAACGACTTGAAAGTTTGGTAGTGTGTGATCCACAGTTCCTTAGTGTATGATGCCCAGATTTTCCTCTGTAGCTATTTACAAAGTCGGCAGTGTATGATCCCTAGTGTTTAAAAATCTGTTGAGATTTTAAAAGTCATGTAGTGTATTCCAGCCTTTAACAAAAAAATAAAAAATAAAAAAATATCAAAACACTAAGTATGTGGAGGTTATTGCCAAACTGCCAAAAAAATATGAGGGCAACACAATATTATTGTCTATTTGTATGCAAATTCTGATCTAGACTATTAATCTTAAAGGGATAGTTCACCCAAAGTTACCACAAGAACAATAACAGTAAGCAAATAAAATTATTTGTTAAGTTACTTGGTTCATGGGTGAGTGAATAGTAAAAAGTGAATTAGTGGAGCATGACTTTATAATCTCAAAAATAAAAATAATCAGAATTGCCTACTACACAGAAAATGACTGACAGGCAGAAGCAGACACATGTACTCACACGCAGGCACGCACATAAACTGTAAATGTCTGGACGCTGCTGATAAGAGTTGTACTTTGACTGATTGTTATCTCAAAGCATTGAATGTTTCGGCTTCTCTTACCCCTCAAATGTTTATTCACTTGCGACACAGGATGAGAACGGCAGACGTAGGAGATAATTGGGCTTGAAGGGGTTCAACAACTGAAAAAAAAATCATAGCTTTACTTTGTTTTTCTTTCAAAAAAGAAATTTCTATTTCCAAACCAGCAGGCGAGAGAGCAATTTCCTCCACGGCAGGGGCAATGAAATCCAAAAACCCAAACAATCGTGTTAGAATAAATAAGGTAAACTCCCTGAGTTAAAAATCCCAGGCATAACTCCAAATTCCTTACATGGATGGATTTTAAGGGCCACAGCTTTTATTTTACTGCTTACGATCAAACTTACAATTGTGGAAAAGACAGAAGAAAAGCACATTGCAGGCACCAGCAATGTGGTTTGAACTCTGCACACAAGGGGGCAACATTTCTGAAAAACATTCAACAATAATGCAAGCAATCGGACCATTCTGATGCCCAGACAAACTTTCCCGACTAGATAACAAAAATGACCAAAAATGTGAAAACAAAATGGAAAATAATCTACAGAACAAATCAGTGCAACCAAACTAGCAACAGATGTTAAGAAAAAGCAAGCACTTACAGTCCATTCTTCGCGTCATCAATATTCACTGAGATGCTCAGCAAATAAAAGTATGTCACGCATTCCTCATCATACACCCAATGCAATTCACCCAAATGACCCAATGGGACAAACACTGACCTCTTTGAATGTCTATGTCATGATTTGGATGACCCTGGATGACTGTATCATCCTGGAACAACCCATCAACATCCATCCAACTGCAGTGCCCCGTCTCACCTGATTTCCTGAGAAACCATGTCAACATGGCCTGGCCTCAATGACAGCAGGAATCCCTCCCTAAACAGCTGCTTCCACTAACGTCATTTTACCAAAACTGGAGATTTTTTCATCCTCAGATTGTCTAACTCCATATGAAACTGTATCCAAACACAAACTTTAAAATGCTAAAAAAAGTTGTTCCATAATGAGAAATAAAAGAATAAAATGTGCCATGGAAAATTAGAAAAGCAAAAAGAATTGGTTTGAAACACATCCCAGAAAAACTAATTGAATTCTTAACCAACAAAATTTATATTTCAGTCAAAAACAGAAGCGATATGAAGACAGAAATATACTAGTGTGCACTACTTGAAACACGATGTCAAAAAGTTGAATAAATTCTGCGCTGTCAACATATGTGCAAAGGCTATGCCAACAGACTACATTTTATGTGGGGAGAATGAGGCTGACATTATAAAGGAACATTTTTGAAAACAGATTTGTTCTTCAGAAAAAGGCTGTGCAAAAGAAAACCCCACCAGTTTGCTCGTTTCTGAGAGCTGTGAAAGACGTGCCAGAAAAACAAAGTGCTCCAACACTGCGCAAACACCAAACATAAAAAATGAACTTTAGACCACCCATGGAGGTGGCAAACTTACAAATGAGCCCAAACAGACTTTCTGTGACCAGTACAAGGCAAAAAGACATATATAATAAGACCACATATTTTTATGGCTGTCACAGAAATTAAACTGTATTCACAAGTCACATAATTCAACCACACTACGTTATGAAATCTGTGATGCACAGAAATCACCAGATTTCTGCTGAATTCTTGTCTAGCCACAAACACAGTAATTTGTAGACCGTGTTTGTTTGTTTCAGGGTGGTTTTCTCTCCAAAAGTATTTGGCAGTGTTGCACTACAGCCACCACAAACGTAACGGGTTACAGGTTTGAAGTTTCTAAATAGTATGAAGAACTTTTGAAGAGCTGAGAACTGTTAATTAATCCTCACCCTTCTCCAGGAGTAATTAGAAAGACAATTAGTTGGTAAGTAGTCAAAAAAGTGCTACTAAAGAAAGTTTTAATAGTGGTTGTCAAAACCAATGACAATGGGCAGGAATTTAAGAATGGTTATGATTCTGATTGATGGTTTCAGGATATCCTTTGCTGTTAACCTGATCTTATCTGCAGCCCATACCACTACTGACTAACTAGGCAGTATGAAGAACATCTGACATTCTTGGTGCCAGGAACCCAGAAGTATTCTGATCAAGTAATTATGCCCTGAGTACCCTACACAAGACTCAAAGATGGATGAGATGTCCAGTGTTCCTAGATTTAGATGTCCTTGTAAAGAGACAAACATTACTCTGCATCTGTGAAGTTCTTAATTACTCTGGATCTTAAACTTCACGTTTGCATAAGGTCAGTTCTGTAGGTGGAGATAGCAATATATGTACATTATATCTCTCAAAGGACCTCAGTAAAGTTTGGAAGACGAAAGGGAGTAGACGATAGTCAATCCATATGGTATATTCAAATATTTACACTGCATGCAAATTGTTATGAAGGTCATTTTAAACTTGCCCACTACTTGGAACAGACTGACATTGGAAGTGCCAAGTCAAAACTGTTGATAATTTAAGAAGTTTACAGTACATGCACTAGAGACTACAAAGGTTCTTGTAGCTCTGAATGAGTAAGCGCAATAACAAACACAGATATCTTCTCCTGAGATCTGAACATCAAATAAGCCATTGTCTACCAGGACAACATGAGGTTTCACAGAGGCATTTTGATTAAAGGTGGAGCTAGGGTCAACTGAATAGGCAGCACAATGATGACCAAGCCGACCACAGTAAAAGCACTCTTATAATATTCTTTTTGTTCACTAACAGAGCGTCAATGTTAACTGAGCGGACCTGCTTGGGCTGCTTGTGAATTAGGATGGATTGCTTTCTTATGAATTGCAAAGCGTACCAAAGTTCATGTGAACTGTATTCCTGCCCATGTTTTTAAGCAGACTCAAGGTTCATTTTCAGTGGCTAGTTCTCTAATGCACACCTGAGTTTGAAACCACTTTGACCCCTGCCAAATGAACCGAAAACTGACATCAAATGGTCTCAAACTGCACCCAGTTTGTTACCCCAATTCAACTGCAAAAATTTTATTAAAATTTAGAAGCTATTAATTAAATTCTGAATGGTGTACATCCCTGTAATCAAGTGGCCAGAAAAGGTTAGCTGATGTCCATTATACTGTTAAAACTGGATGCTGGATTTCAAAGCAAAGTCAGAAACATTCTGCTGTTTACAGGCTTTTTGGCATTACTGCTTTCTAATGTGGCAAAATTACTGTTTTGTCCTATCCAAAGGGTTAGCAGTCCTAATTCGTTGTCCGTATGTAAAAACATCATTAATTCTTTGCCCAAATTGACAGACTTTAGCTATTATCATACCTCTCGTGCAAGGCATGCAGTAGAGATACAGAAGATTGTGTTGTCTTTTTGATGTCAAGAGCCATAAAAACCAGGAATAGGGATTTAAGACAGCCAAATGCCAGCACAAACAAACACTTTCATCTGCATCTATCTGTACTCTGTTCATCTGGCTGAGTTTGTGTAAATAACTTGTAAAGCAAGCAATATCCTCGACTTGAAAGAATGACTTTCATAAACCAGTTTGAAAGACATTTCATTTGGTAAACTCATCAGAATGAACTTGAATGACACTTCTAAGAATGTTTGAGAACGTTCTATATTCTATTACTTATTCAGTCTATTAAATAAATACAAATATATGGATAACTTTTGACCTCAGATAAGGCAGCAAAACAGGATACCTGACCAGATTCTTGCACTGCTGACATTTCTATTTTATTATTATTATTATTATTATTATTATAAGTTTTTTAAACTTAAACACATTTAAATAAGACAAAAACCTTAATGTTCTCACTCATTCTACATGCTTCTTTCCCAGTAATTTTAAAACCTAATCCATAGCCCAACCACTGGACTGCATTCCCCTCCAGACCATTCACATGGAACTGGTTAGAACAACATTCCTTCCATGGAGAAAATATTTGGCATGCTTTTAATACAAAATCATAAATGGGAGGTCTTTTCTAATCACATCCTATGTCATTTACTCTCTCCTTAATCTCTTCCTAGAGATTTCACATTCTGTAAGAAAAACAAGGAAGAGACTATACTTTTTTTTTTTTTACAGGAAAAAAGGACAGATGATTTTGCTTTTCAGCTGACACCGGGAGGATGGGAGTGTTCTAAAGGGTGGAAAATGTTCAACCTCTTGCTTTCTGTGTATACAGCTAAAGAGACTGAACGCAGCGTAATTGTCTTGTGTACTTTGGCCTGCTAATGTTCGGATGAAAAATGTTCATGCGCTCATAGCCGCAGCACAGCAATATGTTACATGAGTAAGTTGGCTTTGTGAAAATATACAGGGCTGCTAAAAATTACCCTTCACATTCAGAGGGCATTTCTTTCTCTGTTCACATTTTCTTGTTCTGTTTGACAACCGCAATTACATATTTTCCAGCAATAGGAGCTTCCTAGAAATGCA
>JAFVLL020024691.1:0-112692 GCA_021397915.2 Tor tambroides | reverse complement strand
TCAAAATCGAAACCCAGTGCGGGTGTTTTTATATCACTGTATTTCTGATGGAAACCAACAGTTTTCAGAAAATTTTGGATGTCATTTTCATTTCATCTTGCATGTAATGTCTGATAAAGCAGCGTTTGTGAGCGGAGCTCTGTTTTGTGTTACCAGGGAAACCTCGCTCTCTCCCGCTCCAACAGCGCCTCCCGCTGGCAGAGAATTAATTTGCATATATATGCCGCCACAAATAGCGTAAATCTGTGGGACTATGATATAAATAAATTCAACTGTATAACAGTTTCAGTGCAATTCATGTTATAATGTTAGAATTAAAGAACAATAAACATACTACATATTATTTTTAAGCTGTTGTTGACATCCTATCTAAAACATGATTAGGCAAAAAAACAACAACAATAACATTACCACTTTAATATGTCTTGCAATATCCGTGCCTGCAAAGGTTCTGCACGATCCGGTTGTTAAATATTCTCGAGGCCTGAACTGATATGGGAATATTGACGAACTTGCTGTTTTGGCAAGGGGCGGGGCAATACTGAAACACCGTTTAAGCTGTTCGCCAATCACAACGCACTGGGACAGCTAACCAATCACAACACATTTCATTTTTCGGAAGGCGGGCCTTCATCAAACCCGGAACTAATCGAGCCGTTTGTGTTAGGCTGGGGAGAGAGGTATTGTTATAATGTAAATTATGTGAAAAATATTGCGATTTTCGAACCACCAAGCATGAAAGCATGTTCTAGTACACCCCCAAAACAAAATCAAGACTTTGTAAAAGAGCATAATAGAACCCCTTTAAAATGTTCGTCTGAAATATTTATTCTACTGTCCATGTTATAATATTGTATATGAAGTAGTGTATGTTTAGTACAGTTAGTGTATGTTTACAAGTAGTGTATGTTTAGTACATCTTTTGTGATTATGTATAATTCAAGTAACAGACACTGTAATGTGAGGTGTTAGCATCTCTTTATGACTAATAACTAGTATCTAAAAATATATGAGCTAAACTTTGCACTTTTTAAGCATAAAAAATGAACGTTTTCACTTCAAAAACAGCCTGATGAAATCAAGAGACAGAATTTCTAATCAACTAGTAAGTAACTTAAACATGATTTGAATCAGATGTAATTAATCTGTAGGACACACCAGAAGTCCAACTGAAACCTAGATTCTGATACCTGAAATTTGTCAGCAGCTGATTTTATGATTGTTTTTCGTTTGTTGTTTTATAATCTGTCTTAGTTGTTTGTAATCTGATCGTGTTCATATTGAGATGGTTTATCCATCTTCAGTGATGGTTATATCTTATAATTAAAATGTTTTGCTTGTGCTATTGTGCTATATGGTAACTAATGAGGTGTTTCTTCACAGGGATGGTTGATCATAACAAATTACGTTTTACATAAACGTGAAATTAATAACATGAAATAATTTAAATAACGTGAAATAATTAAATTGACCTGACAACTCAGTAAGATGGACAAAAAATATATATATTTTTTATATATATGTGCTTTTACTTTAAATATCTAAATGCTTGTTTTCCTTGGAAATGTAAGTAAACTGTTTTAAAGTACTCAAGTACAAATTATACACACACTAAAGAAACAGTCACACTTTATTTTAAGGTTCAATTCTCACAATTAACAAACCATTAACTATGACTTTTGCCTCAATAAACTCCTAATTTGCTGCTTATTAATAGTTAGTAAGGCAGTTGTTAGGTTTAGGTAATGGGTCGGATTAGGGATGTAGAATATGGTCATGCAGAATATGTGTTCAATAAGTACAAATAAACAGCCAATAGGTTAATAATAGGCATGCTAATAAGCAGCAAGTTTATAGTGAGAATTGGTCCCTATACTAAAGCGTTACCCAAAAAACATTTAAGTATAGTAATGAAGTACACAAAGTATTTTACAGCTCAGTACTTACTGAACTCCTGCTGTTGTTGTTTGTCCTGAGGCAAACTTACAAACTTTAAAGTGTCTGTGAGACAGCTTAGATGGGCCTTCACTGGTCTATGTACTAAAGCAGAGGGACATGAAGGTGAAACAGAGGGAGGAAACACTAAAAACAGATGCTCCCATGCCTCTAACCCGTCTCCTCTCATCAGTGCATTGAACGATCAGTGCACTTACTCCAGCGCTGCATCCTCATCTGCCTGTTCTCAGAGGGGTTTCTAGAAACAGCCCACATAAGACCAGTAGTGCTGAGATTTGAGCTTATAGCCTTGAATGAATGACAACCTCCCTTGAGTCTTCCTAGCATCCTTAAACAGCTTTTTTACCCTTTACCCTCAGTCTCGCCCTTGTCTCCTATATATTTTAAAACTTCATTCACTGTTCCTGCTCTTGAGAGAACAGTGCATCTTTGCTAACATTATATTTATTTTATTATACATTATAAAGTAGAATCTCCCATGTAAACACTAATCTGAATACATATTTTTAATGCAACTATGACAAAACGCACTTATTTTATCAGACAACAAACAGATTTGCTCAAAAATAGATCCATTCAGAACAAATGTCATGTAATCACTCACTCGACTGATCTATTCAAAAACATTTAGGAACAAAACTAGTGACCTTATGAGTGAATCACTACACTATTCATTCAAGTTCATTCAAAAATACTGATTCATTCAGGAACAAAAAAGAGGTACTTTGTGAATAAGTCACTGAATCATTTATTCAACTGATTTGTTCAAAAACGCTGATTAATGAGATTAAAATAAGTGTCCCAAAGTATAGCGTGTTAAAAAGGGTATGCCAAAAGTCTCCAAATGCTCTACTATTTCAGTAGATTCAAATGGTTGATATTGCCCAGAGCCCATCGCTCTTTGGAGGAGAATTTGGTTCAGAACTACAAACACAAATAAAAAGAACTACAAACATGGTGGGTGTTTGTGAGACTGACAGTTGAAGAGAAACAACCCAAAAGGAGTATGAGTTATTAATAATATCTAATCTGATGAAAAATATTTATTTAATGTTTAAGTGTTATTTTTTGTGTTATAGTTCATCTTCAACAACAGACTTAACTTTTATAAGATACAAACAGCACAAATATCAAAAGAGATATGTTTGGCCAATAACTGCTAAATGCATCATGCAAAAAACAGTTTCTCCACATGAAAGACCCATGACTGGCAGATCAATGTGCTACTTGTTTTCTCTCCAATCTGGAGAGAGTAATGTAAATTTAAATAAAGAAGATGTGGAGTATGAGTATATGAGGAATTTAACTGTGACAGGATGATTGAAAGGCCAGTTTATGGTGACAGATTACATGTTAACTGTGCAAATTTATGAGATGGTTTGGTAGTACCTCTCAAATCTTGACTACTCCTCTGCTACATACTCAAACATATCTATTTTTTCTTCACAAAAAGAGTACATTCTTTTAAGGGCATACTAAGTAGGCAAATTGTAGTGCAGTGCAATCACTCACTCATCTGATTCATTCAAAAACACTGACTCATTCAGGAACGAAACAAGGGACTTTACGAGTGAGTCACTGAATCGTAACTGATTTGTTCAAAATGCTGATTCATGCAGAAACTACTTACTGTGTGTTCAATTGAGACAGTTCTGTCAGTTCTGCTGTGACTCTGTTACTAATTTCATTGGAAGAACAAAACACACAAAGTAAATGGCAGTGTTTTGACTAAAATCTTAGCTACTCAGTTTTAACAACTTTATTGAATTGTTGCATAAAAGCAATGTTACAATGCAATCATACTATTTTTTCCAAATATAAACACAGCTGTGATAAATTAGCAGTGGCCATGTGGCTAAGGAACAATGACAGATGTGGTGATAATCTGTAGCTGCAGCACAGCTTGTGTTATATTGCTTAGGTATTATGATTAAATGTCACCAGTCCAAATATTCTGTTAACACACCAGCAAAATACTATCCTTTACTGTCCCCATACAAAAACCCTAAATCATTTTTCAATCTGCCCCATTTACCTGAATTCTATCACTCCAGATAATGACAGTGCTTCACAGGTCAGTCACCAAAATGCCACTGAGCAATCACTACATTCTGTCTGTATGTAAATCAGGTTTTGCCTAGATTATACTGAAATAAATGTTCTCACAAAGATAATAAGCCCTGAAATCCCTTACCAATAGTTAGCCAATAGTTCCCATGAAGAAATGACTTGATAAATATATTAAATCATGTCTTAAAATGAAATTCTGAAAAAGATTTGTGTGAGAGCTAGGTTTAGAAATTTGCTCAGTAAAAGAAAAAAAGCAATTGCAATTTAAATTTCCTACCCTGATTTAAAAAAAAAAAAATGAAAAAAGAAAAAAACTCCTATGTGTCCAATTCCCAACACAAAAAATAACCAAAAGATGAATAAATGTGTGAAAATATACCTATCACAAGTTAACTGGCTGAAGAACTGGAAGCTTGTTTTGGTGAACAATACCAGTATTTGTGCAGGCATCAATGCATCATCCATGGGAACTTGTGGCTGTTAGCGCCATCTCGGCCAAGCATAACATTTCCACAGCTGCTGTGGCAGCTCAGGATCCAGCGTTCATTCTTTCCCCTGCTGAATTTAGGGACATTGGAGTGGCACACTACAGGCCTGTGCTCCACAGTATGGAAGAGGGCGAGTGCTTAGCCCACTTTAGTCCAAGTGTTACATCACTTATTGATGAATCCACCCATGTAATTTGAGCAAATCATTCTGTAATGCTGCTGAAAGTGCAAGAGAGGAAAAACCCATTGGACCTTTTCACCCCATGAAATGTGCTGGTTCATTTCAGGCATGTTCTTTTCAGCTACAAGAAGTTCTCACTGTAGAGTTGAATATCTCATATCCTATTTATTTGTGACTGACTAACTGTACATTATACCCTACACAATGGCTTCTAAACTTATTATATTAGATGTCCATGGCAACTAATTTCCACACATTGTTTCATGTATCACTAGTATCAGTTTTCAGTATTTACCATGTTATCTGCATAATTCCATAGATTTCGCCTCAAAATCAGCTTATAAAATGCAAAGAAAGTCTATAGATTCCACCTGAGTAACATGAAAGCCCTAATTTGAAGTGTTAACACCTCTTATGTGATAAGATTAATATTAAGAAGTGTAATATTATGACACCAAACACTCACCCATCACCCATTTCTCTAGAGTCCACAGCACACCAGCACTGTATACTTTTCTAAATCCATTGACAGAAAAGAAAGGATGTTAACAAAGTTTGAAATAGCTTGAGTTTCCCTGTGGCGAGTACAAAATGTCACTATAGACAGTCATGCAAATGGCTGAAAGTGTGTTTGCTCCCAGTTAACAGCTGTCAGTTCCTGCATGTCCTTGGATTTGTTTGGAGGCTGCAAACTCAATGTTATCATGGCCTAATGCTGACACCTGCTCTATTAAGTTCAACACAAGCAGGAAAAGTGTGTTTTGTGTGTTTTGTGTAGTGGCAGTGTTATATGAGATGCAGATGGATTGTGCCTCATTCTGTGATAAAGCACAGTTTTATCTCTGTCTGCTCCATGGATTTCAATACCATCACAGAGACAACTCTTTGTGCCCCACTTCCTCAATTTAGATCCTATCACCTTCACTGTAGATGAACATAAACTAGCCTTCCCACTGCACCATATCTTTATCTCCCCTTTATATGCTTCTTCATTATACGTCCTCCCAGTTTTCTGTAGGTTCCACTGAGAATCCTTCTATCAGCATCTAAAGAAAGACAATGAAATCATTTTGTCGCTGTCTCATTTGAAGCAGTCCTCGGGTATTTCCTCATCTGCATAGCGATGTAAGAATGATTTAGGTCTTTCACTCGCTGGGGTCTGTAGTTGCTAAGCATTCTATTTTGAGATCATTTAGTATCAAAGAATCTGATGATGGAGAAATTGTAATGGTCCAACCCCACAGAGAAAATTCTCATATAGCACTGGGACAGCCTGTCCTTGACCAGCAGTGTGAGTGAAAAATGAGTGCACAGTTTTACTGTGTGTGTATTTTATATTGCAACCTATGTTTTATATGCATCTTCTTTATGTAACCAGCGTTTGTGGTCAGTAAGGGATGTTAATACATTTATTCTGCAAGGATGCATTAAATTGATCGTAGGTGACAGTAAAGCATTTTACATTGTTATCAAAACATCTGTTCCAAATAAGTTCTGTTTGCTTGCACTTTCTTTTCATCAAAGGATACTAAAAAAAGTATCAATTTCCACAAAAATATTAAGCAGCACAACTGTTTTCAACACTGATAATAAGAAATGTTTTTAATCAAATCAGCATATTAGAATGATTTCTGAAGGATCATGTGACACTGAAGGCTGAAAATTCAGCTTTGCAATCGCATGAATAAATTACATTTTAAAATATAATCAAATAAAAGATTATTTTAAATTGTAATATTTATTTTTACTGCATTTTATATATTTTAAAATTCAAATTTTGTGGCCAAAATTAAATTGAATTTTTAGAATTTTTTATTATTTTTTAAACAATTTTGTATGTACAACCATGCAACTTAATTGCACTGAAAATCCCCTTGGCTCAAAAATATGCACAATTTTACCATCTTTAAATCTGTTCCTGCAGACTTTCCCAAATCAGTTCAGAAAAAGCCTGTCGATTCTGTCTGGACCTGTTTAACAGATGTTTCTTACAGGGAGCAGCAGCTCCTTGTTTCCACCCCCCTCAGGACAACAGGGAGCACTTATATAACAGTGACACATACACAGCACACACATGTGCACACACACAAATGTTTTCTCAGATTAAAAAAAACATGCCAATGTAGATCCACTACTTCCACATCCCGTTTTACTTGCACAATCACACAGATCCAGGACGCTGGGGTGCACACCACTGACAGTAATGGAACAGCTTTGGCATCTAAACAAAGCAGGATTCAGCTGCTTAACACTGCACTCATTCCACTTCTACAAGTCTGCAAAGTAGTGAAACAAAGTGGCAATGGAGCCTTAGTGTCTAAAATTCTCTCACTGCTGATCTGAGGCTCCACTTTTCCCTCTTTGGGTGTCTCAAATGAAGGCAATTGGACAGCAATGGCATAATCAAGTAGTTCACCATACCATGAAAAGGGCCAGATAGTTTTAACTATACGCACAAAGCTCCTCTGTAAGTAAAGACACTTTTGTGGTGCTGCTCTGTGGGTGGGTTGGGGGTGGGGTGTGGTTTGCAGACTGGTTCTTTGAATTGAAAGGGTGCTTAATTTAGCCACACAATGGCTTCGCTTCACAATGAGCGACTCTGAACTAGTCTACTTTGACTAAAACTGCTCACTGTCAAGTTGCTCTGCAGTGCCCGACTGAAACAAACCCTACTGGGAAACCATCCATTTAAAAGCTTTCATTTGCAATACTGAAGGAGTAGGGGTGATATGAGACATGTGGAAATACTGAGATATAAACAGCTGCAGGCTGGATCTTAACTGCTGCATTAAAAACCCATCATAACACTTTGCTGTTTTCACTTTAAGCTACTTTTCCATTAGAAAGAAAATCTGTTTAAAAAATCAGTTGATAAGTTTAATATATCAGTTGTTTCTCCTAGACAGCAATGAGATCAAATGCAGACTTTTGACAAGGCCTCTGTTTCTTAGATTTGTCTCCTCAGTGTTTTGTCAGTGGTTCTCAACCACAGAGCCTCAGAAAACTTTTAAGAGGACCGCAGGACTTAAAATCATTTAAACCAATAAATTATTATTAATATATTAAAATACTCTAATCTAAATTAAATGAGCAAACACAAAGCATGCATTCTACTTATTCTTCACAACAGTTCCCACAGTGCCCCAGTCTGTCTCCTGAGCCTCCAGCAGATGTGGGGTTTAGATTCCTCGCTGTGTCATTAGTGAGGCCCTGCTTCAGTTCAGAATGACACATGAAGAAAAGAAAACCTCTGTGCCGGAGACATAGATTATGTGTCTCAGATCATAATACAACAAGAGTCATGCTCAAATTTCTTAAGAATATATGAACAGATCAGAGATTTCCATTAAGATAAAGCATTCAGCGAGTCAGTATGTCTTTAGCATTGTACAAGGGTCAGAGCTGCTATAGTTTATAATTTCACCTTTTAATTTGCTTGTTCAGAGCACCGTTACTCTGTTTACTGAAAACTGCTGATGTTTCAGATAGCATGGTTCAGTGAGTGGATAGGAGGAAACAGAATAAACTGCTAAACAACAGTCACTAGTTTATCTGATCTGGGACTGGAGCACAGCACAGAATGCAACCAAGTGTATATACGCAACTATATTTAGTTGTGTATATCTATATCTATATCTGTATCTATATCTATATCTATATCTATATATCTGTATTTTCTGTAAGCAACGCAATTTTTTTTATATAATAAAAGTTTTCTTAATACATGAATTATGTATTGTAATGCTTATAAAGCATTACATTTATTTATTTATTTATTTATTTATGTATGTCCCCTAAGGGCAATTGGTTTTACAGCAAGACCAGCATACAAAAGACAAGACAATTTACAATACACTAAAAATTACAATAAAGTTTTTTTTTTGTTTGTTTGTTTAAGGATGTAATACCACAGTAATACATTATAATACTTCATTTTTACCCTTTAAATATAATGCATTAAAACACATGAACGACCAATGTGCAACAAGGAATCTGCAAATATCAAAAAAAAAAATTATATTTGTTTACAATTATTAAAAAATATATAAAAAATAAAATAATAATAATGCATTGTATCGTCCATTATGAATGCCTTTAAAATGCATTATGCTCACTAAGGCTGCATTTATCTGAAGGAAAAATGCAGTAATATTGTAAAATATTATGATTGTAATGCCTATATTTTAAAATGTAATTTATTCCTGTGATGCAAAGCTGAATTTTCAGCATTATTACTCCAGTTTTCAGTCACATAATCTTTCAGAAATCATTCTAATATGCTGATTTGCTGCTCAACAAACACTTCTCATTTTTATCAAAGTTGAAAACGACTGAAATAGAAATCTTTTGTAGCCTTAAATGTCTTTACTCTCACTTTAGATCAAATGAATGCATCTTAGCTGAATAAAATTACCTGACTGAAAAACAATGGTACGGACCCTATACTTATGAATAGCGTATACAGGTTTTTATAAGTATAGAAGTCAAGCACTGAATACAGGCACAACCCAGCCTGCAGGTGTCAGTATATTTTACTCTGGTCTGGTCTCTAGTAATTCTGTGTGAACTTTACTTGAGGACAGCACTGTTGATACAGGTCTATGCAGTTGAGATTGGCGACACACTGCCATCTGCTTCCGCTGGCACACTGAGTGCGCCTGTATTGTTAACTGGGTTAATTCCCTCTGGAACATCCTCTGAGAGAGAAACGCCCTGTGAGATAATCTCTAATCCAGGATTTTTTTGCAGCAGGATCATCTAACTCAATTAAAGTTTACTCCATTTGCGGTCAGAACTCAAAGAGTAAACTTGTGTCTGAGTGATGCTGTGTCTGATCTCTCTGGAGACAGGAAATAGATCACAGGGATGGAAAGGGAGGGGGTGTTGCAGCTGTTTTCATACTTCTTCAATAAATGACATACTGAAAAAAAAATAAATTAAGGCTAAACTGAGATTTCAGTGTTTACCTTACAGACAGAACACAGTCTGAGCTGTGTTTGGAAAAAAACTTCTTTCTCTTTTGTTTTTGATGCTTGATGCTGGATTGAATTCACGCAGAAAGTAAGTTAAAAGAAAACAAGTACCTCACTTTGTTAAGAAAACTGTACAGCTGTCCAGGCAGGGATTCAGCCTCAGTGTATTGAGTCACAGGTTACATATAGAAGGATGTAACTTTTTTTAATTAAATTTCACTGCACCAGCCCTGGGGAGCTGAATCATCTGATGCTCTGAGACAAATCACTCATAAATCACAACTTTTACATTATTTTTAGATATTTAAATAAGAATGCATTGCAAAACGTGGATTTGTTGTTATTTATCAGTCATTTATAAAATAATAAAATAATTTTGTTGTTCAAATTTCATCAGAACTTTCATTAGATAGCATTCAATTTTAATGCTGAATTAATCTAGAAATCTAACTTCACTTCTGTTATTTTTTTCTAAAATGTTTATTATACTTTTTTTTAATGCATTTGAATAATGCAGTCTTTTACCTTGCACTTTCTATTTAGTTTGTCATTTTCTTTCTTGCCTTTAAAAATAATATTTGATGTTCCCGGCATCATTTTTGAGGGAGAGACCACATGGTTCAAACAGAGGTAAGTTTTCATTTTTCATTATGTTTGTGCTCATACTGGCTTCATGAAGGTCAATAGTTCAACTTTTCTGAAAAGATTGCAGTCAGCATTTTTACAGAAAAAATACTGTTCTTGGCACAAAGCACAAGAATTCTGACTGATAATTTACTGAGATATAATGATATTTGCAAGTTAAGGCACCAGTTATTTGTGTACCATATAATATTCAATCACAAAATATTTCGAATGCAACAGAACTAGCAGAAAACATGTTTTAAAAGAAAAATGTATTGGGCTATTAATATTTTTCTATTATAATATATTTATTATAGTGCAAACTGATTCATACCAACCTTTAGAGAATTTAATATAAATTCCAAACTTACTGTGACAGAGTTGAAATGATTTAGCACTTTAGGGTTCAAGTTGATATGTCATGCTTACGAATGTTTTATTCATTCAATAAAGCATTCCTTACCAAAAATGACAAATGTTAATAATAAAGTATAACACTTATAATATATATATATATATATATATATATACATAATCTGTTCGTTGTTATCAGTAAAATCAAATACACGTTTTCATACATCCATTACCAACTATCCATTCCAAAAATTATGCCTCTTCTAAAATCGTCTTTTGCAGTGCTTGTATCTCAAATTGTTGATCACTAGATGGCGCAATAATTTCATCAAAAAGATCATCAGGAGAGTCTTTAGCAGAAAGAGTCTCCTGAAATTTATTGTAGTGGTATTGTATTACCAAATATCCATGAGAGTTTTTGTTTTGAGATGTGAAGACACCTTTCTGAAAACATCACCCCATACTTCTCGCTTATAGCTAATAAGGCATCAACCTGAAGGCAACTGTAATAGGATCCTACATGTCTATAATCTTCAGAGGAGTAACAGATTGTTATCAAGCATCATGCAGTGTCAAAATCTTTTTTGAAAATAGATGAGCAAGTACATGCCACTAAATGGTGGAAAAAAATCTGGTGAAGAACAGCCTGTTCCTCTGGTTCAGGGTGTTGCCTGCAAAACAAACAACACATTTGAGACAAACAGACAGACAGAATCAAAAGAGAAAGAAAGACGTAGTAAAGGGCGATATATTATCATTTGTTATTGTCACGTGATAACAGAAAAGGAATACCTTAGACCAGACATGCATATAAACCGTATGAACTGGTGAGTTAAATCTTACAGGAAACTGTCCTGTACCACAGAGTGTATAAAAGTCTTCTCCTGCAATTCTCCACCTACAATTCACAGCAGTACCTGAACATGTACGATACAAATATAAAAACATGTTTTGTTGCAACGAGTATGTTGTACAGTAGAAGTACGCTGGGTTTCCTTCAGAGTCTGTTTTGCCGGTCTCAGAGAGGTTACCTGGAATTCTCCGGCACAGCACTGACTGACTGAAACAAATTAGTCTGTGATACCTGAAGTGCAGCTGAACGGGTAATTCTAGCGCTGAGCGGGTGTGGTGACGAGTGCAACGGGCTGATCGAGTGAAGTTCAACTAGAGGGATTTCCACCACGGATCACTGCACTTTAACCTTTAACACACGCACATGATGTTTACTGAGACTTACTCGACAATGACACGATTACGCACAGCTGGAGATCACTACAATGAGTCATAAACTAGAAAGTGACATAACAGATATAAAAATATCAAAGCAAACAAAGATAAATGCAAAGGAGCACGAGTCATGAGTGACATGGTTTCGACTTCTTTTGCGCTGTCATAATTCAGTATGGTGTGACTGAGGACAAATACAGGTATCCGGAATCTCCAGAAGCAGTGAATCACTCAGTTTATCAGAGATTAGACTAACAGATAATGTCTTACTATATTTGTTATCTAGTTTAATGACATTATAGTATTTATGATTTGTCAGTGTGTTCATGATTTGTCACTGACAACGATAAAGGCTAAACCATCACTATATTAAAAATAAGAAAAAGAAAAGAAAAGGAGAATATATGAGAATAGGAGCTCTGACAAACTGCGCGTTCACATTTACTGTCATTTAGCTAGACACAGGAAAGATTTTCCCATGCAGATTTCGCAACGGGTTCAGGATGGTCACCCGACAAAATCGCTGGGGAAGAAATCCAGTCATTTAACTAGATATCCATGCAAAAGATTTCCTGCAGGTTTTGCTGGGCGTTCAGAGGTCATGCAGAATCACCGGATTCAGAAAGCTGTTTGTAATATAACTCACACAGAGTCAAACAGCTTTCTGAATGCTTCACATAGCCTATGACTAGACCTTAGTCATGGCAGCGCCATAATTAATTTTTGACAGGAACGAAAACGAGGCTGCGAGGGACTGTGCTCTTTAACAATAAATAATTGTTCAGCTGATTAAACTTTACGGGAAAAAAAAAAAACATTTTAGTTGACAAATTCTCCATAAAACAGTTTTGAAAGTTGTGAGTTGATAGCTATAGGAGGCTTACAGTGCCTGCCATTGTAAAGACTGTCTATCCCTCACAGACTCGTTTTCATTCGCGTTAATATGGCGTCTAACCTGATTAAATAAACCTTATGGTATTGCCATATTTAATTGCTGACAGGAATGAAAAGGAGGCTTTAAGGGTACGCTCAATAGACTGTGCTGTTAACAACATACCAGTTGACAAAATTTTATTTATTTTTTTCGAAAAAAAAAACTTTAATAAAATCTCCATAAAACGATTTGTTGTGAGTTTACATGATCTCTTGACCTTTATACAGTGCATGTGTGCCACTGTAAAGACTGTAAGTCTATCCCTCGCAGTCTCATTTTCATCTATGTTAAATTCAATAAGGTGAATTCAAACTTCACCTTAACTTTTGAGGTTATTTAAACGTTTGAAAGCCCAGCTTAAACAGCTATTTATATGTGACAGTGATATGTACTTTTATGTAACATAGAGGCTACTTTTAAGACACCACAACATTATCTTGATTTCTATTTGAGAGGATTCAAATCTTAATTCACCCCATAATTCAAACCATGGATGTCCCTAACTGGAGTGTAATGCTTTCACTAAGACCTTTTTGTAGAGTACAGAACAGAATAATGCAGTCTTAATGAGACACTTTCTATAGAGACTCCAGCAGCACAAAACCACACTCCTCCTCATGTACAAACACCGCTTATCTCCTGTTCTCTTATCCTGTATCATTCCACCAGGCGATAACCAACATAATGGCCAGCATAACCCTGCACCTTCTGTTGTCATGTGACGTCATGGTTTACTATGATGCCGTAATGTTTGAATCTCCTTAGAGATTTGTAACTCTCCTTGGCTCTGGTTCCAAGAGTAAAAACCTTTTGAACCTTTATGATGGTGACAGGTTAATGCCGGTTTATGCAAGATGGGTATCATTGGACCAAATTAGATTATAGCACATTACTCATTGTTAATAAAACAATAAATAGCCTACTCCTTTTTAATGGATGAACTGGTGATTTGTGACTACCCTCATGAATGAAACACCTCCCACACCCTCTCACAGTTAAAATATGGACTGATCTGTGACAGAGTGCTTTGTTTCAACTCATTCTCTGCAGCAGATTTGAAGTCAGTAAGAAAGAGAAAAGATTCTGTCAGTCGGTGAATACCAGTTGACCACAGAACAACCTGTTCCAGCTGTATCTAGCGCTAATAACCTGTTTTGTAGCACCTACACGTCAACACAGGTGAATAATATGGTTGACTCATGCATTTATTTCATGTAACAGCAAAAAGCAAAGAGACACTAACAGAAGCATCAATACTGTTTATTAAAAGAATTTACTAGGTAAAATGTAAACAGACTTACAAGTTTCTGATGTTGAACATAATGAATTCACACTTCTCAGCCTCCTCCCCTGCAAGCACGCCCCTGTAGTATTACTGTGTTAATTAAACACAAAGCATAACACTTTTCCCTTGGACAAAAGAAAAGACATACACATTAAATGTATACCTTGGGCTATGACTGTTTGAACGCACACAGGCCAAGATAGTCGAGAATGTTTCATGCATGGAGAGAGCGGTAGAGAATTAAACATGAAGCAAATTGATAATAATTCTATGGTCTTTTTCACCATGGTGACAGGCACAGGTCTAACCAGCTTCATTAAATTCAGTTCCAGAGGCAGCCCACACAACCCAACCCACGACTGAAGAGGCATACAACTGTGCACTGAAGTGACTCTGAGACATGGTCGGCTCTGCAGGAGGTTTAACAATATTTTCTGAACACAAAATGAGAAATAGGAAGCATACCATCTTAGTTGGAATGTGGTGTAACAATTTAGCACATATACAACTGGAAACAATTTTTACAATTTTGGAAAATACTGTAATAATGGAAATGGAATTAACACATGCTTTATTAGACTTATTTGGGTTTAATATCATTTTTATTATTATTATTATCGGCATCATGTTTAATATTATTTTTATATCTTTTTTTTTTTTTCAAAAATTGTAAATAATGTTCTCAAAAATGCATAGCCATGCACCATTTACCAACCACAATTTAGAAAATCCCAGTTTGAAACATTACTAAAATAAATATACACAGAACTGTACAAAGCTATAAAATAAATATTTCCACTGACACATTTTTCAGTTATGTTGTATAATTAAGTATGCATAATTGAAGGGACCAATTAAACTCAATATATATCTCTTCTGGTCATTTATACAGGGCATAAACCTCTTTTATTATTAAGTATTATTGAAAATGGCGAATGGCTTAATAGTACAACAGAAAATCAATGTAATAATCAATAACAATTCTCCCATAAACCTCAACGGCGACTCCATTATGCTTTATGGATTATGCTGCAAAGAGATATATTGTTTTGTAAGGACTGAAATGTCTGATAATGTCATATTTTCTTGTTGTCTTATTCACTTTTTGGGACTGTGCATGTTTTGATGTGACTGTCAAAAAATAAACCCAAAATGTTTGAGCCTAAAGGTTCTGTGTTTTGTTTGTTTACCCAGAAATGGGAATTCTGTCATTATTCTCTCTCCCTTATGTCATTCCAAACCTGAATGCTGCAATTATTTGCTAAAATTGAAATCATTATGTAGCTCTTGCCATTAAACAGCATTAAAAAAATCATAAAAGTGGTTATGACACTTTATGTGGTACATTAAGTCTTCTGAAGCCAGGCAATATGCGAAAAACAGACCAAAAGTAGCGCATCGTGTTCAGTTACTACACCCAGGAGAACCAATGGCATTTTAGCGACATTAACGTGCCATTTTTGAATCTGGAATCAGATACGGGAGCTGCTGAGGGCTCTGTGTAGTTGCTCTAAATGAGACTAAAAGGCTTAATGACCATTTCTCAATCTATTTCAATGCATTCTCCAGACTCTCTTTTGATCTTTCTCTGTCAGTCTTGTTCTCTCTAGTGCACTTTAAATTCACTTTGAATGTGGGCAGTCCACAAACCTGTCCTGGCATGTTAGAAGAATCTGCAGAAGCGCCTCTCTCATTGGAATATAAGACTCGAGGGATGTAAACATTGCAGGAACAGGCCATATGAGCTGCACGAGGACAAGCATCTAATCACAGATTGTGACCCTCTGGGAGAGTGGAGGTCAGATGTGTATGCAGATCTATTCTGCTCTCATTAGACACTATGATGGAGGTGTATGCACAGACATGAAAGTCATTTGTCAAATGTAAATAAAAAAGGTGGTGTTCGGGGATTCAGAGAGATGATGGAGGGAAAAAATGAAAGATTAATGGAAGGAAACATAATCTGTCAAACTCAAAATGACAAAGCACTATAAAGGTAAAATAAAATTCGTCCATATGACTTGTGTGCTACATTCATCATGAGAGGTCTGCTCACACAATGTTGTTTTTGCATCAAATGCAATGCATTTTGAATCTGGCTTCAGAAGATTTGGAATATGAGTTGTATGTCTACACTGCAAAAATTATTTTCTTAGTAGCATTTTTGTCTTGTTTTCCAGTAGAAATTTCAGAACATTATTAAATCAAGATACATTTACTTGAGAATGAAAAATACATCACTTTTTCATAAAACAAGGCCCTTTATCAAAACTTATGATTAAAACAAGAAAAAATATCTTAATTTAAAGAGAAAACAAGTTCATTTTTCTTAGCCCACTGGCAGTATAAATTCACTTAAAGCTGCAGTCCCTAAATTTTGCCTCTTTGGCGCCATCTCTGTTTGAAACCCGCAACTGCAGTTATTTGCTGAATGGCACAGCTCCTCAGCACGGATTAAAAAAAAAAAAGCATTACAATACATCGCGTTACCAATGGTGATTAAATCTATTGCTTAGCTCATATCACATCTAACCATGCAAATTATTATTATTGCTATACTTTGTTCTCAAAATGTTAATGTTAACAACATCAGCATTGCGTGACTGTATTTAGTGTGTATTAGCGTTACCTGTAGACTACTGGTAACGAATCTACTACTGGTGTGAATCTCCAGTTGTCACTGATGATTGTCCTATTGACCTTTCTGGATTACAATCCACCATCAAAATGATAAATTATTATTCCAGCTGCTGTGAGAAAAGTCTATTAATGATCCGCCACCTGCAGCATCCTCACATGCAATATAGCCTACTAGCTGGGGCTCCTTTATGTTCACAGATGTGACATAATGACGCAAAGATGAACGGAGGCATGCTTGTATTTCCTGTGAAAACCGACCCAAATCACTCAAATTAGAAAACATTATTACAATCTTACCGTTGTGAATCAGGCTAAGGTAAGGAGATTTTTTATTTTTTTTAAAAAAGGGACTGTTAAGAACTGCAGCTTTAATTTTGTCATTTTGCTTCCCTAATAAATCTTTCTTAATTTAAGAATGTTGAGATATTTGTATTGGAAAACAAGACAAATATTCTGAAAAAGAAAATCATTTTTTGCTGTGAAAGTTTATTTTATCCTTTTTCGTCACTATAAAGTTTGATTGTATAGAAAAAGCCACAGAAAACTTTAAAATGTCTTCTTTTATGTAAAAATGACAAGGTACAGGCTCGTAATGACATGAGGACAAATTTAAATAATGACATTATTTTAATTCTTAGAGCGCTTTAGAAAAAAAAAAAAACAGAAATTGAGAAAAAAAAAAAAGTCCAACTCTACTAAACAAGACAAAAGCAATACGTCTGGACACAAAGCATAAGCACTATCAGCAGTGCTCATCTTAGCTCTGTTCTGAACATGTGGCCTTAATGTTCTCCACTCGGCTCCATTGCAATCTGCATATTCTGATCTAAACAGACAGAACCAGGTGCTTCGCTCCCCTTAAGTAGTGGGAGATACGCCAAAATGCTCTTGCACGCAAGTGTGGGCAGTCGGAGCAGTTGGAGCAGTTCCAGGATGAACATTTACACAACAGTTTAATGGACTTACTGGAAGTGAGGGGATAATTAAACTCCCCAATATCACCATGTTACAATACTCATTGTTCATCATGTCCCGATTAGAATTGAATTTAGTTTATTTACTGGCAGCAGAAGCCCAATTTCACGACGTTGTGCTAATTCGCTAATCCCTGTTAAGACTGTGAGACCTGACTGTAAGAGGTACTGTAATAATTGGTCATGTCAATAGGATAATCTAAGAAGGTCAGCATCAGCTTTACCTCTGCTCTGTGGTTGCCATGGAGACCTAGCAGCCAATGACTCCGGAATTCCGATGAAGGATTCCGACAAGGAATTCCGACATGTCAGTTCTTGTGCATGTGGACTTATCATACTACAAGAGACATACAAGATCTGAGACATAACAGATCTTAAGTCAAACGAATCCAGACATATTTAGGGGTCCATTGCTCAGGGTTAAACAGATACTGTGCACATAGTCTTCCTTCTCGCATTTAGAGTCACATTTCACATCTTTCGCAATGGTCCTGTCATTGTAATCCATTCCGTCTTCTCCAGATCTGTCACAATAAGCAGCACCTCATGGAAAACAAATGCTACCGGTCCATAAAGTGCATCTCAGTGGTTAATACTGTCATCTTCCTAGGTTCCCACCCCTGTGAAACTATCAATAAATGCCATATTTACATTATTAGTACCATCAAGTGCATTTATAATTGTTTTTAAAGTCTGTTATCCCTGCTCTTTTCAATTATGATTATTATTACAAGTTGTTACTGATAAGGTCAGTGTTGGCATAAATTAGAAAATATTAAAATAAAGGAAATATCAAAGACATTCAGTGCTTGACAGCACTAGAGTTTTCATACGATTTCACTCCATTTGAGTTCATCTTGCGTTTTTTTTTACAATGCTGCCTTGTAAAAGTTTCTTCCAACTAGTTTGTAACTGAATCATTTACTTGATTCCCCCAGATGGGCTCTTTTGCTTTGAAGGTTCAATTGCTGCGTGTCCCCGACTATACATCCCAAACTCCAACTCCAATTTACCGCAAGCATACTGAAATAAGCCAAAAGCTGCGCAATACAATTTGCTGAGGTAGAATTTCCATTGTATGTGTCCATTCTTTGTTATTTGAGACAAGTGGGCTTTCCTCAGTCTGTTGAATGTCACAAGCTCTACATTTGAAATGTAAACGGAGAGGGAGTTTGTTCCTTTTAGAGGAATACCAATGCTTTATCTTCCAGTAAAATCAGCTGTGGCTACTCATTAGCATCCCATAAATGTTAGTCTGAGTAAAGCAGGGGTATTAGACAAGGGCACTGCCCTTGAACACTTGAGCAGTTCAAATGCATTTCGATTTCACACCGAGCTCTCATCAGGTTTACTACACAGCTGCGTGTGCTTCCTCTTCTCCAGGATCCTGTTGAGCTCCTCTGTGAAGGAGTAATAGAGCGGAGACGTGGTGTCTCCATCTGTCTGTCTCAGCAACACATAGCTGTTGCCATTCATCTTGCGTAAGACGCTGGGTAAAGTGGCAGAAAGTCCATTGACGTACTCTGATTCTGGAGGCGGTGGGAGAGGTGGAGCAGGAGGAAGCTCCCTGTTGGGTGACGTTGTTGCTTCTCCGGGGACGATCTGCAGCAGGCCGTCATGAGCGTCAGGTTTCCCGTTGCAGTGGCTCGAGATGGTCTTCAGCTCCATGTGGGCACCACGCTTTCTTTCGGCGCGAGCTGCGGCCCGTAAAGAGTATTTACCCCTCCGTCCTTGCAAACAGAATCCCACATAAAGCAGGACGACTGTTAGAACAAAACACAGGCCTCCTAGGATTGTGATTAGGGATAGATACATGACCTCCATGTTCCTCACGGACAGGAACTCGAAGCGAGGAGACATTGGGGTCGGATGGAAGTCCTCCGGGGAGTCACTTGGGGAAGTCTGAATGGTCCAGTAGATCGCTGTGGTCAAGCGTGGTCGTGTCGGCTCCACGGGAGGAGGTACGAGAAGCTCCTGGCGAACTGTCAAGCTGTAGATCACCACAGGAACATGGACACCATTCTCCAAGGCAAAGCAGCAGTAGTCGCCGCTCTGGTAAGGCCGTGCCTCGATGACCAAGAGACCGTCAGTACCGACGCGGTAACCGGAGTCCAGTCCGTAACCATGCAGTTCCTCTCCATTCAGCATCCACTCAGGAGTTGCCAGATTGGAGCTGAGCTCACACTGAAGCAGCACGTCATCACCCGCCATCACAGAGCGAGAGCGGTGTAACACGTGGTCTATGACAGAGCGATGACACGCAAACATCAGTTATACTGACACTCTTGTAATGTAGGGTTAATTAGCTAGATCATATTACCGCACTAATGGCGATTCGTTGGACAATCCGAAATTGGCTCATATTTACTTCATCTTACTTCATTTGCTATGACTCATTGAAGAATTAAAAGACTAATTTTAAACACAATCATCACAGTGATTTAAACACATCTTCACAGTGTTGATGTTAACTGAAATTAAGTCTATTAAAAATCATTTTTGCAAAATGAGATAAAGCTGAAATAAAAAGAAGTCTTAGATGAAAAACCTAAAATTTATAAAACATTTGGCAACTTGGCGTTGGCAACTAACTAAAATAAAAACTTAAGTTGAAGTGCTAAAATGATTAATATGGAAATAAAACTAAATTAAAGCTAAACAGAAATATAAACAAAATAACAAAAATGACAAAAGCATATAACAAAATGACTAAAACCTACCCTAAAATTAAAATAAAAATTGAAAATATAAAAATAAAAACTAACTGAAAATATGAATAAACACTGTATATAAATAACACTGAATACTAAAACAACACTGAATCATCACCTCAACACTGACTATTATAAGAATTATTTTTCATACCATCTGCTGTGGATTCATCACAGCCCTGGTTTCCATTCAGAATATCCTGTGTCAGATTGGCTCTGTAGACAGAAGTTATTATTAGTTATTATTATGCACCGATATTAAAATTCTGACCAATACCAATAATACAATACTGATTATTTCTATATTATGGCCGATGACTCATAAGTGACCAGTTGTCTAAATCATAATTAAAGCATTAAAAACTAAAAACAGATTTTACCAGTGAATTTAGGCATCACAACATTATAATGTACGGTATGAAAAATAAATATTCATTTTAAGATTTGGGCTAGACACTTATCCAAGATGCACTGGAGTGGGTGGTTCCATGACATAAACAAAATAAAGCTATGAGCTCTATTAGCAGAGTGCCTACACTGAGATATATGTCAGTCACAATGGCACTCAATCATTTAATTAAAAAGTTAAGAACGGACAGCAGAAGCATTCATGACCACACACTCATACCTTCTGTTGTGTGATGTAATCTCCACACACTCCAGTCCATCCCAGGCACAAAAGGGATCACGCGCCATCACACAGTCAAAGCATGAGGAGTATCTGCTGCATGTGGACAAGGGCAACTGCACCACAGAGGTGGGTGAACCCACATACACACTCATCTGAAAAGTTCAAGTGGGTAGTAAGATTCACATTGTAGGATGTACATAAAATCAAGTCACACTCATATCAGTTCAAACAGAATGTAATAGATTTGGAGACTTTAAAATGAAAACAACCTGTTCTAATGATGGTTTTAGAGACATTTTTATTTAACTCAACGTCCAGGTTGTGCACAGGTTCATTTCTCACCTGTTTCTCAGAGATGACTATACTTTCCACTGGCTGGGGTTCCTCAAATAGCTGCAGTTCCTCAATGATGTGCAGCTGACCATTAACCTTCACAGCCCGTTGCAGCCAACCTTCATCTGGAGGAACATCAAAACATCCCAGATCCCAGCTGCCCTCAATAAAAGCGCAAAGTGCTTGCCAGATAAGAGCTAAAGAAAGGTCACTGTAACACACATTACCTGTCCCAATGAAGAGTACATGGTATATCTGATCATCTAGACCAGTCACTCGGTGTATAGCAATTTTAGTGTAGTCCACATTCCTCCTAAACAGCAGGGGGCGCTGTCCTTGAGGAAGAATCTGCCTGTACATGAGCGGATGGCGACGGACAAAGTGAAGTACATCGTCTGGCAGGTTGGTGGATGAGTTGATGCCTCTTGCTCTAAGTTGATCTGTGATGCACTGAAGAGAAAGTAAGGTAACGTTAATTTCTGACAATAGCTACATATCCACCTTATTTTTCCCATTACAGTGGGCATGGCCATTTGTAAATTTAAAGTGTCTGGCTTCCGGTGTCATCAGCTTCCAGCTATTTTTAGCTGTACAAACAGCTTGTTTTGCTGCTTGATATTGCAAACTGGTGTTTCTTACGGTATTATTTAAATGTATTGTCTTAATTATGAACACACTGGTTTGTATGCAAACCAGTTTTTTAATGCACTTTGTTATTCTTCTCGTCATTTCCCTACAGCGGCTAATAAATCGGAAGTCTCGCACATTCACAGAAAACGCCTTACTTCTGCGTTGAAAAATAAGGTGGATAAATTCAGCCATATTTTCACAGCCTTGAAAGGATAGCAGACACAAACAATACAGGGTCTGAAATTCTCTCTTCTTCTGACACAGCGGGATTGCACACTAATTTCCAAGAACCTGTTGAGAATGTAGGACAATGAGCTATTCTCGGCCTCTTGACTGAAAATTGACATAATTTAACTGTCATTTCAATTATCTAACAGACACTGTTGAGAAGAAAAGCTTACTCAAAACTCAAAATAGGCCAGGGAAACCAAAATGCTTTAAATTTCTGAGAACTTCTGAACAGCAATTAAAGCTGCTCACTCACATACAGACTCGCTCATTAGCTACATCACAGATTCAAAATTCATAATGCAGCCAATCAGCAAAGATTTTCTGCCTGCTACTAATCTCCATGGCAAAACGCTTTGATGAAATAAGCCCATTTTCTCAATGTGCACTCTATAAAATTGCTCATCAGCATCTGATTTCTGGATGGAACCAGATCGACGCTTTACCTGTACCTTGCTGTGCTCTCTGAAGCTGAGACTTATGTGTAAAGTACACAGTGATTAGAGAACTTCCCCGTCAGAGTCAGCAAGAAGGCAGTGTTTCAGAGATGAGGATAATCAGGCCAGTGTAAGACGAAACAGGGGATCAGTATTACTGTAATCCAGTATAGCTACTGTTGGCCGTACCGATCCAGGTCGCGGTTCTGGCACCTTCCCTGTGTACTGGGTCCATTTGGAGCTGGAGTCCTCTTTGCTCTCCATATAAGGCCCCTCAAAGGCCCACTGGATATCCGAAATGGAGTACTGGCAGATAGCAGACGCCTTTACGTTTTTCCTGAAAAAGAAGCACTGGTTAGTACTCTTTCAAAGCAGTACAAAGGAGAGAAATGCAACACTACATGATGTCAGGTAAAACCCTGAGCCAATGCTGGGACGATGAACACCTACACTCAGCCATTTCTTTAGGATATATTTCAAGGGAGCGCAAAGAAAATTTGTGAATAGAAGGTGCATTCATGAAAGTGGTGAATCAGCCTAGGTGTGAGAGCTTTGTGGTCGATCCAGTTTCCAGTTTGTACGCTTGGGTTTATTAACCGAAGAGCCTCTCAGCCTGTGCTGTGCTCATTGTTTCTCAAGGTCTTGGCATGCAGGCATAAAACCCTCATAAGCCCACTGGGTAACCATGGAAACACGAAAAATAGATTACAAATTTATCAAAAAGTGTGTGAGAGAGGTGAGGGATGACAGTGAGTGGGTGAAGGGGGCGAGACAGGAACATAGACAAAGCTCCTCAAGTGATGAGTACAACCTAGTGAAAAAAGAGGAAGGGCACTTATTAGAAGTGACTATAGGGAAAAAAACAGCAATGGAGAGAAAAGAGTGCTTCCAGTAGTAGCTTAATGGAATAGTTCAACTAGAAATTACAATTCTGTCACTCTATACTCACCCAGTGGCATTTGAAACCTATATGATTATTCTTTTTCCATGGAACACAAAAGGAGAAATTTAGCAGAATGTCCAAGCTGCTCTTTAACATACAATGACAGTAGACAGTAACAGAAAATGTCATAAAATGACCCCCAAAAAGGTATTGTCAGTAAAATTAAAATGTCAGTTTTTGTATGTAGGGCTCAACAATATGTTCAGTTAAGCCGTCTTTTCTCTAATTTGAGCTGTGCAGGTAAACCTCACTCCCCTGATCTCAAGAGGCTGCAGCCTTTAGCGTCTTATTTAATTATTTTATAATTATTACATAATTATTTAAAATGTTTATCCATAGAAAACTTAGTATGTTTTTCTTTCAGATGTATTGGCGGACATTTGTTTTGTCTGGATATATAGTTATATATTCATTATTCATTCATTTTACCATTGCAAATAACCTAAGGATAACAGCTGCTTAACGACCAATTTGAAAAATTTGCGCAGCTGCCATTAGGGGTCAGAATGCGACAATCGTTCGCGAAAGTCGGAGATAGTGGAAAAGCGGCTTTAAAAAGATTGGTCCACAACTCCTTTTCAATGTCTTAACGCCAGGCTCCTGCGTCAGCAGCACCACACACATGCGCTGTGGTACTGTCATAAACACGCGACGAAGACTGACACGGAAGAGAAGAAATTGTTGAATAAAGTCGTACAATCCCATACATTATAGTTTTATTGACATATATTAATTATATACTGACATACAGTCAGGTCCATATATATTTGGACACTGACACAATTTTCATTATTTTGGCTCTGTATGCCACTAGAATAGATTTAAAATGGAACAATCAAGATGAAATTGAAGTGCAGACTTTAAGCTTTAATTCAAAGGGTTGAACAAAAATATAACATAAAATGCTTAGGAATTACAACATTTTTATACACAGTCCCCCCATTTTCAGGGGCTCAAATGTAATTGGACAAATAAATATAATCATAAATAAAATGTTCATTTTTAATATTTTGTTGAGAATCCTTTGCAGGCAACGACTGCCTTAAGTCTGGAACTCATGGACATCACCAAAGACTCCTATGTGATGCTTTGCCAGGCCTTTACTGCAGCTGACTTCAGTTGTTGTTTGTTTGTGGGTCTTTGTGCCTTTAGTTTTGTCTTCAGCAAGTGAAATGCATGCTCAAAATTCCCTTGATCTTTTGAAATATAAGCGGTCACTGTACTATAAAAACATCCTGTAAGTTTCAAAACTCAAAACTGACTTGTCAGTCTAAAAACAGCTTATGTTAAAGCCAATCTGCCAAAATGACAGATTGTGGAACGTGCCACTTTATGACATAATAGTGTGGATAAGCACCTCCTCCGCAAAGGAAGATCAACGCCTGCTTCTACATCGCTGCCTGTTTAACCCCACCCAACGGTTTGTGCATGCGGTGTTTACGAGAGAGGTGAACACAGGTCTATGCAGAAATCAAACGATAAAGATGGCTCCAAAGACAACAAGACGCTGTGCAGTGCCAAGTTGTGGAAAAACAGTCTTTGCATTGCCTTCCTTCTAAACCCCACATTAGGAAAGAGTGGATGAACTTTATTTTTTAAGAAAGTTCCAAACCTCCTCAGTAGGAACTTGGTCCTTTGTTCAATTCATTTTACCGCAGATTCGTTTACAAACAAATTCCACAGAAAGATTGAAACTAAAAGACAATGCTTTGCCTACTATATTGAATCCGATGTCACACCACACAAGTGTGAGTAACTGTTTTCATAACATGATCACTATTGCTTTGTCTGTTATTACAGATCGTTTGATATGTACTGAGTATTTATTTGTTTTTAACCTAAATCACAGCAGCGTCCATCTGTGGACGTAGACTGTCAAACATACACAACTATCCAATCATAACAGTGGGCGTTTACTTTCGTGTCTACAATCCACCACGCCTATTTAAACAGAGCGTTCCGATGAGGGGGTTAAAAACAGGACAGAAAATAGACTATTACTTCTAAGTTATGTTTTTTGATGTAAAAATCTTGATAATCTTGAAATAAGAGGACCTCAGAGAACAGTACAAAGTAAAAAAACAGAGTTAGTTCATGAAATCTTTTAATAACTCCTTTTACTGTTTCACAAAAAAAAAAAAAAACATGAGTAGATAATGCATGATACAAATTTAAATTTTCTAAGACAAAAAGGTATTTTATTGGAGATTCAACATCTGAATTAGAATGGCCTAATACTCAGGAAAACAAGCACGCACGTCAAAGTAAACTTTACACCCAAACTAATGACATGGTGACACCACAGTCATTCAACCTTGCCCTGCTAGAGGTCAGTGTGATCAGGTCATCACAGCTCAGCTCAGCTGACGCATTCATTCTCATCTTTGATTTGTCTCTCCTTGTCTCGCTCTCTCTCCTTCTGCCTCTTAATTATTTTCTAACATAGCACACATTATAGTCCTGCCTGTCCTGTCATTCATCACTGTTACTCATATGTTTGCGGTTTGCACCTCAGGCAGCCGCAGCCCACAGATTGATGGCAGCTCGTCAGAACCGGCCCTCTGGTTTCAGCAGGGCGTCATGACTGTCAAGTCAGTCAAAGCGGCAGACGCTAAGCGTGTGTGACCTATGTGTTATAACCAGTTTAGCTCTGAAGAAATGTGTGAAAGGAAACAATTGAATAAAAAGAAATTGCTTCACTGTCATGGTGACAAAAACAGAAATGTGGCCCTCGAGCTTCAAAGTACAACATCTTACAGTTTTATCAATGACTAGTCAAAGCTTGGTTCACGGGCCTCTTTATAACGTGTCCAGTACAAATTGTCTTATCTCCTGAGAGAACGTGACCTGCTTATGAATAAAACATGCTTTGTGCTTCAGGCAGCAAGAGGACGTGTCAGCGATTTTCATTCTGATGATCCTGGTGGACTGTAAATGCTGTCGCCTCATTTGATGTAAACGGCCAGAGCGAGCCAGAGTTGACAGATAAACTTACTAATAGACAAAATCCATTTCAGCAAACCCGCCAGTCACAGCAAAATGACACGACGCTCCCTGACAGAATCCTTTAATCGCTATCGACTGAGGCGTCATTTGCATGCCACTCCGAATGCACGGCAGCACAACACTTTAAGCTTCCACAAACAACTGCCAGGATCATTTAAGTAAGATGGTCTCCTTCTGAGAAGGTGAACCAAAAGAAGTGGCTTTCATCATGACAGATAACTAATGTAACTGACACCCACAATGAAATCGAAACACTATTGCAAATAGATAAATAGGCAATTATGCAAAAAGGATAGTACAAAAAAGATCTTACCATTCCAGACCAAATATGCCATAGAAAACAGAGTCCTGAGAGCTGGAACCCTCCAGAAAAAATACACTCCGCAACACATTGAAGTGAAACTCATAGTCAGGTAAAGAACACACCAGACGGGCCTTCAGGAAGGAGGTCCACTTCTTCTGCAGCGTAAGGAGACCTCCTCTGTCTCTCTACAAGATGAAAAGACAGAGAACCGCTGAAAGAAAATCATAAGATGCCTGTCTGAAAGGTTTACTAACATTTACACTACCATTCAAAAGTTTGGTGTCAGTAAGATTTTTTTTTTTTTTTTTTTTTTATTCAGCAAGGATACATGAAATTGATCAAAGTGACAGTACAGACATTTAAAATGTTACAGAAGATTTCTATTTCAAATGCTGTTTTTAAACTTCCCATTAATCAATCAATCCTAAAAGAAACCATATTAAGGTTTCCACAAAAATATTAAGCAGCATAACTGTTTTCAACATTGATAATAATAAGAAATGTTTCTTGAGCAACAAATCAGCATATTAGAATGATTTCTGAAGGATCATGAGACACTGAAGACTGGAGTAACGATGCTGAAAATTCAGTTTTGCCATCACATCACATAAATTACTCTTTAAGATATAAAATATATATAAAAATGGAAAACAGCTGTTGTAATAATATTTCACAATATTACTGTTTTTACTGCATTTGTGGTCAAATAAATGCAGTCTCTGTGCGCAAAAGAGACTTTTTTCAAAAACATTCTTTGTCCCCAAATTTTGAATGCTACTGTATTGATTTAGCATGTAAAGCCCCTTACAAATGAAAGTAAGCAGTTAGGGCCAGATTTACTAACAGCTTGCGCCAGCGCAAACCGTCTTTTGGCGTTTACGGGAGGAGAGTATTAAAACACAACATGATTTATTAACATTTGTGCTTGCCAAATTACTGGTATTTGCACCATTATTTAACACCCAAAAAAAGCATGTCTTAAAGCAGGCAGTAATTTGCACTGCTCTTGGTAGATTATGCTGGTCATTATGGAAATGATCTGGCTGTGTCTCTGTTCTTTAATGTGCGCATTGTCAGTAAATAACACAAAGAATTTCTCCTCTCTTTGGTGCTTTTATGGAATTGCGTTCTAACGCTAATTTGAACTGTTTAGTAAATCTGGCCCTTTAAATCAACATAAAAACAATGAAAATATTTATCATTAGGAGCACCTAGTGATAGAAACATTAAAAAATACATATCTATTCAACACTATTAGAAAAAATTCAAGAGTGTTGCAAAACAGTAGTAGAAGAAATCTTATAAGTTCTTTTAAGATGGATCACTGGCTCTTGGCATGGCTGGTGGCAGCTAACATTATCGCCAGTGTGACTGTGGGAAAGGGAAATGCACTGAATTGGATGGGGTTTTTGTATGTAAAGGAATCCCCCATCATGTCAGGGGGATCAAGTAAATTTTCCATGCTGCCTCCCAAGAGGAGAATAAATCTTCATGGAAGAATGATTTTGACGGGACCCCGAAGCATCTTAAAACAATTCTTGGTTTCCCCAGTACGTAGTTTCCGGTAATAACACTGACACTATAATGTAATGACCTTAATTTCCACTGTGGAAAAAAGGAAACGGCTTTTGAATGTTGATTTATGATCAGCCATCATCTCAGCTGGTGGTATTCAGAAGCAGATGTACGGTGATATGAAACCAAAGCTTAATGCATTGGCACCGATACGATAATCCATTGCAATCCATCTTTTTGGATATTTAAAAACTGCAAGTGATTACTAGCCTACACCAGTATGAAGAAACAGAAAGCTTTTATTTAGTCTTTATACAGACTGTTACTGACAACAGCTGAGTTACTATGCTTAACTATGGCTTTTCCTCAGCTCAGTGTCAGCTAGTGTGCATTAACAACATTCGATCCTTGTAGCATGTGGATAATGAACAATAATCTACTCATTAAGGTGATCCTGCTGTGTGAACTGCCACAGAGAAGCTGATTTTACCCTCAGTCCAAACAGCTCGCTTCACACACTTTACCAGCCCCGACCTCAATACACTGGCTTATAATGTAATTCAGTCTGTTATCTAACCCACTGTTGTGTACATTATCATTCAAAAGCTTGTGGTCAGAATTTATTTATTTATTTACCTTTATTCAGCAAGGATGCATTCAGTTTGTCAAAACTGACAGTAAATTCATTTATAATGTTACAAAAGATTTCTATTTCAAATAAATACTGCTCTTCTGATCTTTCTATTCATCAACAAAAATTCCACAAAAAATATTAAGCTGAAAAACTGTTTCCAACCTGAATAATTATACTGCAATAATATTTCACAAAATTACTGTTTTTGGGTCAAATAATATAGCCTTGATGACCACAAGAGACTTCTTTCAAAAAAACAAAAAACATTCAAGTATCAAAATATACAGGCAGCCCTTTTTCACATGCTGAGATATTTTGTGTATATAATATGTACTAGTCTATAATTTAGTAGAAGGATTTAACCTATTTTACAGAAAAGCTGAATTCACATACATACTCAAATACAATCACAATTTTTATTTTGTATGCTAGCAGCTATTGTAATATTAGGCTCAATCTTTGAAAACAATTGTACTATTAAACCAACTATTAAGCCAGTTATCAACCACAAAATGTCCTTTGTAGTAAACAACCAACATCCTGACCTTTAAGACCGTAAAGACGTGCTCTGTGCTTTCGCCAAACTATTTACTTATATGCAATGATCACTGAGCAGCACACTGAATGTGCACGAAAACATCAGATGGTAAATAAACACTGTAGAGTAGCAGCCTAGAAAAAGAAGTGAAATTGCAGACATTTTCAATTGGCACTTTGATCTGAGTGTGTAGAGCTAGACTGATGGGTTGAGAAGCGAGACAGAGAGGCGAGTCTCGTGGGAAGGGAGCCGTTAGAGAGTGAGATGCCTGGCAACAGCGTTGCTGTAAAACCCTATTAGGAAACCTGTAGAAAACCACATTTCAAATAAAGGAGCATTTTGAGGGCAAAGCCCCTACAACGCTGAGAACGAAACAGTTTAGAGCTTAAAAACGCATTGGTGAGGAACTTTTTAGTATGTGTGCTATTTTCCAGGGCAGGGCAACTCAAATGTGAGGACGATGTCTTGCCATCTCCTTATTGTTGTGTATCATTATATTGTGGAGAAACAAGCATTTGTTGTTTTTTGCTTCCATCGAAGAGATTAAATTCTTAACCATTTTGTTGCACTTTACTATGAAAAGCATGTTTTCCAGAGTCTGAATTTCTACCCCGTAATTTTAAGACTTCAGTTAACCAGCTTTAAGATGCAGACGAGAAAGAACATGTACAGTGAGATCTGAAGCTTCATACCTTACACACACGGGCAACTCGGGCGACTCTACTGTGACTGAAGTATGGACTGAGCTCTTGACTCTTCTCAGAGAAGAAGAAGTAAATCTTATCGTCATCTCCCACTGAGCTACTCACTCTCTCCCTCACCAGCGCTGAGCCCACAAAATCAGCCTCTGTGTGGGACAAGACAAAAGACTGCAGTTAGTACATCACAGCAAGTGAAATTTCAAAATATAATGCAATACTGCACATTAAAATAGTTATTATTAAAAAATAAATATCTATCTTATTATACTAAATGACTCTACACTTGGGGGATGGTAAGATTTTAATATGGTTTTGAAGTTAGTCTCTTATGCTCAACAAGACTGCATCTATTTAATCAAAAATAGAGTAAAAACAGTAATATTGTGATATATTATAACAATTTAAAATAACTGTTTTACAGTATAATTTATTCCTGTGATGAAAATTGAATTTTCAGCATTATTACTCCAGTCTTCAGTGTCACATGATCCTTCAGAAATCAATCTTATTTACTTATTTACTGCTCAAGAAACATTTCTTATTATTATCAATGTTGAAAACAGTTGTGATGCTTAATATTTTTGTGGAAATTGTGATAAAAAGAACAAAAAGTTCAAAAGAACAGTATTTATTTGAATCTTTTGTAACATTATAAATGTTACATTCTGACTTTTGATCAGTTTAATGAATCTTTCATATATAGTGTTTTAAAAAAAAGTGTGCATAAGTGTGCATAATATATGATTATATTACATTTAAATTCATGTTTTATTTGTAAAGACATATGGTGGAGAACCATTTGCTTACATTTGATTAGCAGTGCTGGGGAAAGTTACTTTTAAAAGTAATGCATTACAATACTGCTTTACTCTATAAAAATGTAACTAATTGTGTTACTCAGTTATTTTTTATGGAAAGTAATGCATTACATTACTTCGCCATTGCTTTTCGTCACCTGAGCTGGGCTTGCTTATTTATTTTTAATAACATAAAACCCAAAAGTTATATTTTTGGCAACTGAAAAGGCCCTTTCGCAACAAAAGTGAAATGAATAATCCTCAGGCTGAAGGAAGTGCTTCTGCATCTGCGCTTATTGCCGATTTCTCTCAACATGGCGACAGGAGAGCTGTCAGTGAATAAATGGGAAAATAATGTAACTTGCGTTACTTATTTGGAAAAGTATCTGTGGTAAATTAAAAAGTAATGCCTTTTTTTACTAGTTACTTGAAAAAAGTAATCTGATTACGTAACTCACGTTACTTGTAATGCATTACCCCAACACTGTTGATTAGTGACCTAAAATAATTCATAATTTGTTTTACATTTTTTAAATCCTACAACTTTACAGCAAGTTTAAAAGGTGGTCTCAGACTTGTGGACGCCACTGTAATGTTAAATGGCCAAATATTATTAACCTACTATGACTTGAGAGATCCAAACATACGGTAATGTTGATGGTGTGGGATGAAATATTTTACTAATAAAATGTGCTGCAGCAGACTGACCCTGTAACCATTGAGTTGGAGCCTCTTCTGTTCTCAAAGTGGGATTCGGAGAGTTGCGTCGGATGTCAGGAAAGCTCCGGAACTCATACTGAGATGCTGTGTACATCTGCTGATCTAAGGGAAACAGAGCATAAAAATGTATTTAAAAAATGTTTACCTTAATATCTTAAAGATTTTAATATTGTTAATATCATATGATGCTAAATGCGAAAAGTATATTGCTAAAAGATTTATTGATGCCATACCAATCAACAGACCAGTGTAGCCTTTGGTGGGGTCATATGGACATTTCTCTCGACCCTCCTCAAAGGCTGACGAGATCTTAAAATCCTTCCCATCCTGGAAAACACAACAAAATTATGCAGACAGTCCTACATATGAAGCTTCTCGTCCTAAAGCAAGATCTCTCAATGCTAAGAGGCATTAAAAGTAACCAACCCAGGTACTTACAATGTATGCACACAGAGGGCTGAAAGCATGTGTGCCACAAGTGTACAAGTGTGTGCTGTTGAACCTCTGCAGGAATCGTATGTGGTTGTAGCACTCTGTCTGTAAGGGGGAAGACGTCTACGTCAGTATGGGAACTAGAGATGATACCACAATAGATGGAGATCATGACTAACCTTGTTATCTTTCCCTTTGTTCAAGCATTGTTGCTTCTGATCGTCTGATGCCTCCCAGTCAATCTGTACAAGTACAAGATTAATACAAATTCTTGAATTGTCAAGACTTGTAAAAATGCTTTCCTGGCAGAGCAACTTCCTGCTCCAGTTTGCAGTGCCAAATTGTACCAACTGGTGTTTGTAAACAACTCTCACATTAACTTATTATGCACGCTAGTTGGAACAAAATAATGAAACAAAATCTGAATTCTCAGGAGGAAAGAATCTACAAATTATATAAAAAAGTGTCTTTAGTGATCTTTAAAAAGAAAAAATGTTACAAAATACACTATATTTGTATTTCCTCAAGAAATATTAAAAGTTTTAAACTTAGATTTTAGGATACTGCAACACATAATTTGAATTTCCAGCGATAACACACCAATACATAGAAAAAAACACAAAAATCACAATTCGGCAAGCAAATTAAAAAAGAAAGAAAGAAAACCAAAAAAATTAATTATTTTAATAATTATAATCAAATTACTAATAATTAAACTATTTAATGATTTAATTATTTTTTAAAAATTATTCAGCTCAAAATTAATTCAAACTCATAATTTTATTCCATTTCCTGTGTGAATGGCCTCTTTCTTTGTACGTCATTGATATATTTTCAAATTCCTGCATTTTTCAAAAAGTATGACGTTTGCATAAACCAAAAATAGATGACACCTAGCAGTGAAATTATTCACATAACATTTGAATGGAGTCTGCATCTTAAGAGTTTTTTTGCTGAATTAATTGCAGAAAATTGTGGAGCGGATGAAGAATAAAAATAGAATATTTCAGGAATATCAATACAGTTCTGCCTGGCAAGCTCTGTAATTAAGTTCTGATGTGTTTGTCAGTACATACGGTCTGCGGAGAGCTGCTGGAGATGTCACTAGCCTGCAAGGCATATAAAGCCCCTCTAGCTCCCACGTACAGCAGGCCTGCCTCCTCCTCCAGCAGCAATAAACTGTAGTTCAGTGTCGACCCTCTGAAGCGCCTGAGGCCCAGCAGCCCTGAAACACACAGGACAGACCAGTTAAAGAAATATTTTATCCATAAAAGGATCCGTAAACACTCCACTAAGGTCTGTGGGTTCTTGGTGTTGTGAAGATGTGCTGTTTCCTGTGTCACTGAGTCCATGTTTAATTTACTGACATTCAGCTTCAGCTTCCCTTTTCCAAATCTTGGGAAGTGGATGCTGTGGATTGAACTATGCATCTTCATCATTTAAAAATGAACATGTTTACTGTAACATCATTAAAGACACATTTGCTCCAAGGTTGTTGTAATGTTGTAAAATTGCACTCATATTTTAAATGAGGCTTTCATTTTTTTTTTTCAATGATTGCATGTTATAAGTAATTGCCTTGATTCTTAAGCAATTTTTGGCATGTTTTTATGTTTTTATGTTTCAGTAGCCTTCCATTTTGTTTGTTTGTTTTTTTTTTTGTAAAAATAATTACTAGATATAAACACATGCTTCATCCAGATGTTATTTATTAATTCTTGAGGTAATTGGCTTCATCTCTCTTCATTATCTGACAGCAGCAGAAATAGTGGGGAAGCAAGCCTAGGAACAGTACGCAAAGAAACGGCTTATTAAAGGGTCAATCTGCTTGTTGTTTTTATGTTTCCAGGTCCGTGTCTAAAGCCCGGTACACACACAACTAGTGGCGACGAAAGCAGACTGTGGGGTCGGCCGACGTCGGCAGCATCATGGATACAAAGTTGCCCTGACACACCAAGCCGGCGCTCGACATCCGACGGCCAAGTAGCACGTCCATTCTACGCCTTTCTCGCGCACTGGTTCACCAGCTGAACAGCCAATCAGAATGATTAGATGGCCTGACTGACCGACGAACTCCGACGCCGATTCAACATGTCGAATCGGCCGAAAACAAGCCGACGAGGACCAGCTTCAGCCGACGGTGCGGAACACACTGAGAAAACTTAGTCGGCCGACGAACAAAAACTGCCCGTTGGCCGACCGTCGGCTTGGTGTGTACCGGCCTTAAGGTGCCCGGCAGAGGAGGCAAGACAACACACCTCATGCTGCCAGTACTCCCTGCATGGCCTTAATGAATCATGTGTGGCCTTATTATGTACAATTTTAGAACAGACCTTTTCACTTCCAGAGTAACAAATGTTTGGTCACAAAACTCAGAACAGAACAAAAAACAAAACAAAACAAAACAAAACACAAAACAAAAAGAACAAGCCTTTTCACTTCCAAAATAACAAAGGTTTGGTCACAAAAATAAAAACAAAACAAAACAAAACAACAACAACAACAACAAAACGTGTTGATATTTTGTGGTGGTGTTTTAGTATTATTTATTTTCTTTGTTGGATTGTCATTTGTATGTTCAACACAAAACTCATGGCAACTATTTGTTCAGTTTGGTGAACTGGTGGCTAATTTGTATGAATTCATATGATCTCATTTGTACAATCTGCGTAGTCTCAGTTATGTTTTAGCGGTAGACCTTCATGCTCGCTGTTTTTTTTTTTAAATTGTATGTTTTCATAAAATAGTTATATTTTCCTGTGAGATCAGGTTGTGTTACATGGTTTCAAATCCCCAGTTAAAATGTTTAATGGCAACTATTTTGTCCTGCAAGAAAGATTTTGATTTAGACTTGTTGTACACCCCTGTTTAAAAGGATTAGTAAGATTTTCTTTATTTTTTAATGAAATGAATACTTATATTCATCAAGGATGCATTAAATTGTATCATTTTCAAAAAAAATTTAATCAGCACAACTGTTTTCAACATTAATAATAATAAGAAATATTTCTTGAGCAGCAAATCAGCATATTAGAATGATTTCTGAAAGATCATATGACGCTGAAGACTGGAGCAAAGATGCTGAAAATTCAGCTTTCCACCACAGGAATAAGTTACAGTTAAAATATATTAAAATAAAATTATTAAAAAAGAAAATCTTACCGACCCCAAACTTTAAAACGCTAGTTATTCAGGTTGGAAAGTGGACAATACATAATAAAAGAAATATAAAAGTTTAACTGGCACTGTATATATTTACGGTACGTATTGAACTATGTATGTACATATAATTACTCTAAGTAGTAGAAGACAGTCATCACTCATTCCATAATGAGCGTAGGAGGCAGAACGTCTTTTTAACAAAAAGGTGAGCTGATACACAAACAAACATTCCTGGTTCCTTGTTTGCACAATAGTGTGTTGAGAGTGCTCACGACATGTGCTGTATGGTATGTGTACTGCAAAAATAACACCACATGCTGAAGAACGTCAACAAACGCAGCCCTCAGGCCACACGTCTCCACTCGTGTAGGCAGCAGCGTGTGGCAGCACTGCACGCAGGGACAGGACAGGTTATGCAGCGCAGCCAGATTTGGCTGAGGACCCAGAGCACTACAATGACAGCAGAGCTGACAAACACAGCTACGAAGAGACAGAGGGGAGTGAGCTGCAGGGACAGCATACCAGAGACAGGCGGAAACAGAAAAAGAAAATAATTAAGGTGCCCTGTGACTGCCTGCTGACACAGCGCTGCTGTGTTTCGCAAACATGCAGAAATGTCTGCATTTCCTTAATGCTTCCCGCTCTCTCACACACGCACACATGCTCAATAGACTTGATTAACCTCTCTCTAATGCTCAGGCAGTCCCATTCATTTGATCTTATGTTTTTGTGTCCAAGTGTGTGTGTTGATTGGGTTAGGATTGATGAGCTACTCTGAGATCTTACATCTCTTAACAATAAACAAATTATATTATTAATGATCAAATCATCTTCATTAAATTCATCCAAAGCATCAACTCAACACACTCATCAAATAACTATGAATGTTCTCAATGGAGAAACATAATTTTAAGACATGCAAAGACATGCAAGGATGGTCCCCAAAATAAAAATTCTGTCATCATTTACTCAGCCTCAAGTTGTTCCAAACCTGTATGAGTTTCTTTCTTCTGTCGAACACAATGAAGATATTTTGAAGAATGTTGGTAAACAAACAGTTGACGTAGCCATTGACTTCCATAGTTTTTTTTTTTTTCATACTATAAAAGAATTTTCATTTTTGGGTGAACTATCCCTTTAAGGCCCGTTCACACCAAGGATGGTAACTACAATGAAAACTATAACTACAAAGTTTTAATGATCGTTCTAATTCTATAAGAATAGGGAAGTCCACACCACAACTATAACAAAGACACAAAGGAACAATATCGTTTCACAACCTTTTCTCTAGCTGATGAATGACGAAAACATTGACAGCCAATCAGAATCCACCCGACATTAAAGAGCTTGAGTATTCAAAGCGGCAGACAACAAGACTGCAGTGCTTATAATAAACAGAATGTTACGGTTCATTAATGTAGATGGTAATATAATTATCATTAAAGTTATTCCTTTTTGGTGATAACAGGTTTTTATAGTTAAGAGAGCCATTTGGCTATTTGTTTACGTTTGACTGTGCAATAGCTTTAGCTAAAACAGAGAGAAAACTACTAATTTCTTTTGTTTGCATGGCTTAAGCACAATTTATTGTTATCAGATTTTGCCCCTGATTTGAAATTTAGTCTCACAAACACTACATTTCTGGCTTTATTCATTCAAGGTATGATGTGTACTTTGATGGCTGGAAATAGATTTATTAATATGTCCACCAATCAAACTGACTTGCCTTAACTTGACAATATAATGACATATAAACAGTAATAATTAAAAAATAACCTATTACTTAACCATTATTCTGAATATTACTCCTTTCTATGTCAATGGTGCATATGGCTCAGCTTGAAAACTCTGCTTTGGCCGAAAAGAATCATAAAATAATAATTAGTGTGCAAGAGGTCATGAGACTGGAAGATTTCATTTATCAAACCAATTTCTTGAACCTTAAGGAAAGCTGTGAGTCTAATCCGCTGTCTCAAAGTAATATAGCAGAATGATCCACTCTGTGCTCGTTTCCAATTGCTGTCATGTTTCCTCTTAATATCTTCACCCTCCATCCCCAGAACACAGCCAACAATGTTAACAGAACAGACTGATCCACTCAGACAAACACTATCAGATCACAATGCGTTTCCCACAGTCTTCAGAAATTATTCAGCCGTCACTCTACAGTGGGTCAGAAGCACAGGGTCAATCTCAAAACCAACGGAGCCGAACTGGGCTGAGGCTTGCACACATTATTAGTCTGGTCACACTGGAATAAACAGTACATATACACAGTCACAAATGCACATATCACTGACACATTATGTTGTACTTTTCCACTAGGCACCAGATTCATCACGAACAGCAGTTCAGAATGGTAAACGAATTACAAGCCAAGGTTATTCAAACAGAACAAAGGTTTACATGCACAGAGACCTCCACAATATTCCTGCGTTGAGGTGAGCAGAGCAGCTTTGAACTTCAAACAAATGTCAAGAGATGTGTTAAAATGGCACTGGCCCAGCATGAAGCGACGCCCATCCCAACCAGACCAGCAACCTGGCTGATAGCACTCTACAGGCCTGCTATTACACCGACACAAACCACACGACCTAGGCGTGCTTGTCATTCTCAGGCACATGGCAGTGCAGCGGAGACACGCAATCATTTCCCCAAACCAGAATTACTCGTTTTCTTAACAGCTCAAATTGAGCTCCTTAGGATTTTAAAGCTGCACAAATAGTTGTCTGTTCAAGATGGTCATGAGATCTCACAAGGAATGGATGGAGGTCAATGAAACACACAGTTCGGTGGGAATGAGTTTTGGCTTCAACTTTCAACCTCAACCTTTTTATTTTTTACCATGTTTAATTTTTGGATATGATACCATACTAATACTATGGTTTTGTATACAAGTACCATGGCAGTATTCAGTGTCTCAAACTTTAAAACTCCCATATTATTCAATAATTTATTCTTTAATATGTGTAAATAGATGCAAAGTACAAAGAGTGCTGTTGTTTTTCCCCATTAATACTAATATAAAATGCCAGATGTTTATATATATGTGACCCTGGACCACAAAACCAGTCATAAGTGTCAATTTTTCAAAACTGAGATTTATACATAATCTGAAAGCTGAATAAATAAGCTTTCCATTGATATTTGGCCGAGATACAACTATTTGAAAATCTGGAATCTGAGGGTGCAAAAAATCAAAATACTGAGAAAATTGCCTTTAAAGTTGTCCAAATGAAGTTCTTAGCAATGCATATTACTAATCAAAAATTAAGTTTTAATATATTTATGGTAGGAAATTTACAAAATATCTTCATGGAACATGATCTTTACTTAATATCCTAATGATTTTTGGCATAAAAGAAAAATCGATAATTTTGACCCATACAATGTATTTTTGGCTATTGCTACAAATATAACCCAGCGACTTAAGACTGGTTTTGTGCTCCAGGGTCACATATAGTAGATTAATTTACTGTGGCAATCAAATTTACTACTTGTTGAAAATAATTGTCTTGCCCTTCCCCATACACTTACCATACACTTATAGGAAACATAAATAAATTCAAAATAAAAAGACCAAATACATAAAACACATCACAGAGTCTGTTTGAAATGGTTGAACTGATGACATTACAACTCACTCCCCTATATTTACGTTCCTTTACAAATATTGTAATCATTCACTGCCATGGTATTACTCTCTGACATCCCTGTATAATACAACCTCCACAGTGTTTGTTTTTCTAAGAATGTGTAAGAATCTAATTATTCTGGAAATAAAAAATGGTGTAAACTTAGTTGTTATGTAAACATTCAGTATAGTGATGAAACTCTGGCCCTAAAAATATCTCAGAACAAAGACAGCTGATACACTCTCCTGCTCTTTTATCACAGATTCCTGTATTTCAGTCTGGTATAAGATCCATTGTGGAGTAACAATGAAGCAATAGAGAACAACACCAGCATTTCCTGTTCTCTGGATAAAGTATAATCCAACCATTGAGACAGGTAAGGTGAGGCAGCAGCCCACTAAAATGACTCAGCACTACAGGAAAAGACAACTGACCATGGCAGATTGTGTTTGTCATCCACTGCCATATACAACATACACCATTTTTCAAAAGTTTGGATTTTTCTTTAGGAAATGAATACTTTTATTCAGCAAGAATGCATCAAATTGATCAAAAGTGACTAAGGGCTTTTACTTTAATACAAAAACAATCTAGTTCAAATAAATTATGCTCTTTTGAACTTCCTGTTCACATATTCAGATCACGGTTTCCAAAATGTTAATCAGCACAACTCTTTTCAACATTGATAATAATGAGAAATGCTTCTTGAGCAGCAAATCAGCATATTGGAATGATTTCTGAAGGATCATGTGACACTGAAGACTGTAGTATAATGTTGCTGAAAATTCAGCTTTGCATCGCAGGAATAAATTCAATTTTACAATATATTAAAATAGAAAACAAGTTATTTTAAATTGTAACAATATCTGATCATTTTTACTGTATTTATTGATCAAAAATGCAGCCCTGGTGACTATAAGAGAAAAAAAACTTGCAATGTAATATGCAACTATACTATATGGTCAGAAGTATTTGGACACTCGAGTAACACAGCTATGTGATTGCTAAGCATTTAATTTCAAAACCATTAATAGGGAGTTGAACCCCATCACTCTTTTTTGTTTGCCATAGATGTTGTAACATGGATGAAGAGATTAGATCCCATTCAAACTGAAACCCAACTCCATGAAGTTGGAAGCATAAAACTATCTAGAACATCACTGCATGCTGTAACATTAAAATCTGTCTGCACTGGAATTGAGGGCCTAGCCCAACCTGTCAATTAGAAGGGGATGTCAACATACTGTTAGCCATGTAGTGAATATGCAACTGAGCACTGAGAGCAGAATGACTACCATTAGACCTTTACAACTGACATTACAGTAGCTCAAGACACTCTCGTCCAGTCTACACACACACACCCTCTGTCTGCTCAACTGCACTGCTAATTAACTAATCAATATGACATTCACAACATGATTTGGATTGTCGTCCCAGAGGCCTTGTGCATGTGTGTGTGTGAGAGAGAGAAAGACTGTGTATTTGCTAAATAAACAAGTGAAGGTCTCCCGAGAACCAGCGAGGAACTCGACGTTCACAGTCATGTTTAAACCAGCCGCTTCACGCAGTTTCACAGCAGTGTAAGCTTTGATATTTGACAGAAGCGTAATGAGTGTGCTCAGGGTGTACAATATATACAGTGCAAATATAATTTACACTGTCCTCCCTCAGGTAGCCTGTCACTATCTTCACTTTGTCTCATGTCTCTGAGGGTTACTAGGGTATAAAGTACAGCGCTCTCTGAACTCATTAATGATTAAGCAGCCACAGAAAGAGGTGAATGGGGGTTTTTAGGAAACTGACTCACTCTGTAGTTAAAGCTTTGGGGTTCCTGAAATATTCAGTCCACATTAAATGGGTTCCCACAGGTGACTATGCACAAGACAATGATTTCCCAGCAAGATTCTGGAAAACCTTATTAATAACTTAATTATTAACAAGAGTAAGTAAGGATCTTGTATCACTCGAAAGTGTATATTTTGCAAGGGTTTTATTAAGTTGTACATAGTGCTTACAAATAAATAAATAAATAAATTGGTATAAAATATTAATGCATTTAGAATATTCCATAGCTGTAGAATATCAATGCATTTAAATTATTTATTATATAATAATAATTTAATGTCATACTGCATCAAAGGCTATATTCATGGCAAACTCATAAGTAATAAATAACATAATAATAATGCTTCAATGAATTATAAATAAATAATAAATCAAAAAAACAATAATAATAACAATAAAAAAGTTGATAATGAGCATTGGATTGTTATGTGAGAGATGAGTGCCTAGAAAAACAGCTAATTATACACTTTAGCGGTCATTATATAATATTTGACTGAGAATATTTGGACTATTTTCAGATTTTTAATTTTAAAAATATTTTATGCAATATATGTCACATTTGTAAGAGTTAAAACTTACATAAGGAACCACTAAGTAGTTAAACCTACAGAGCATGATCCAAAAAACCTACACAAAGGGTGTCTTCTTAATAACATTATTGGTTCAAAAAAACTCTGATTTTTGAGTAATCAAGTTGTTAAAGTAATCGATTCATTTTCAAGAAAATAAATATTATTTTTGACAAAAATATTAAAAAATACTAGGAAATGAATACAGGTTATTTTGACCCCTTTATGTGCTCTTTGGGTAGTGATACAAAACAGCTTTTTTTTTTTTTTTTTTTTTAAAAAAGGGAATATTTTATTGATTAAAAAAATCCTGCTTAATGCATTCTAGGGTTTAATTTTCCCCCCACTTCAGTCATGTCTTATCTCATTTAGGGCACCAAGTATGCCAAAAACCCTATTTTAATGTATTCCTTTTTACACTCTCTCATCTCTTGCCTGTTGCTGAGCAGGGGTTTGATATTAACTCAGAAGTAATTGACATCTCATTTTCCGCTCACAGTGCTAATCTGAGCTCACGCCTGCAGAGGGATGCTAAATGAAATGATGAGAGGATAGATGAGCTCATTGGTTTTTGTAAGTGCAGCAGAAGCTGCTAAGTAACTTGATGAAAAGATCTGTCAGACTGATATATGTAGGGATGGATTATGGTCCAGTGAGGCCCTGGAGCTCCAGACACTTGGCTTTTTCTGAGTGCTACACTTCACTTTTTGCACAAGCAGATGTTTATAGGTACCATAAAAATGTATTTCAACTAATATATAATAAATTATAATAACATAAAATTTGTATATACTAAAGTTGAATATACTGTGATGCAAAACAGCTGCAACTAATCAAACATATCTGGATTTGTATATACATTTACATGAACATATATATGTATGTATGTGTGTGTGAGTGTGTGTGTGTATAAACCTCCAAAAATAACAAAAATGACAAAAACATAGAAACTACTAAAATTTTAACTAAAATGAAAATTAAAATAGAGAATCTAAAAATAAAAACTAATTCAAAATATTAATTAAAACTATAACAGTATCTCAAAAATGCCAGAATAACACTGTTTAGCATGAATGAGCAATTGATTATGAATGCGCAATTGATTCATTTGGAAGTCATGAATGAGTAGTGTGAATGTTTTTAAGCAATTAACTTGTTCACAACAAATAACTCAACTTTGAATTACAAAAAACCCTGCAGACCAAGCACAGCATTACAGTACTGGTAGAGAGTATCATCTACTGTAAGTATCATCTATCGAAAAACTTTCAACATATTTAACATAATTAGTTATTTAATGCAACATGTTACTTTTAAAATGACATCCTCTGAAACTGTTCAGACCGTCTTCTCCATTGAGAATCTGCTGCAGCGCTTCTTCTCAGGTCATTGACCTGGCAGGGAAAGGTAGGACGAGTCTTAGAGAGTGAACCTGCTGCTCTCTCAGTGTTTTTAAACTCAACACAGGCCTCAAGTCTCTCAGCCCTCTGACCTCTCTGCGGTTGTGTAACTAAGCTCTGGAGATAAAGGCAACTTTGTGTTGGGCTTATTGTGCCTTCTCTCCTGCATTTCTGCTTCACAGATGTGAGAGAAAGGCGTTTTATTGTTCAACAGGGAAGAGATATACAAACTTCAAGCTGGCAAGCAGCGAGTCATCTAAACGAGTGTGATAGAGCTCTGCTTACATCTGAATGATTAAGTACAGAGTCATAAACAGTCCGTGAACCCACTCCCCCTCACGTAACCACACAGCAGCTTCTCTGCATCTGCCTGAGCAGCCCTTTTTATTTACTTCAGAATTAACTCTTGAGATGCTTACAGAAATGTACTGTGGTAGTACCATGTTACTGTGATGCTAATGGACAAATAAACTGTTCTACTTCGATATACCATGACACTGAATGATTATCATATTTACATTCCATGATATAGAGCGCAACATTCGCCGCCCACTTTTTCAGCGGTCTTGGTTCTGGAAGCATTTTTCCCAATGATTTGCTCCATAGGGATTTCAAACAATTCTACACGAAGGCGCTCTAACAGTTGAACCAAACCAGCTCTAGATCAGTAACACTTTAGTATAGGGACAAATTCTAATTCGAAAGTAGTTAATGATTTGTTAATGATGAGAACTGGACTTTAAAATAAAGTGTGTCCCTCTAGCTCTTTCATTTCAAAATTTGATTTAAAATAAAAAATGTATGAAAATCAAGAGAGAAAAATTGACAATCGAAAACAACAGTACATATATATCATATTCTATACAAAAGTTTGGTAAGATTTTTTTTTTTTTTTTTTTAGGTGTCTTATGCTCACCAAGGCTGCATTTATTTGATCAAAAAAAGTAAAAACAGCAATATTGTGAAATATTATTGCAATTAAAAATAACTGTTTTCTATTTTAATGTGTTATAAAATGTAATTTATTTCTGTGATGCAAAGGTGAATTTTCAGCGTCATTACTCCAGTCTTCAGCGTCACATGATCCTTCAGAAAACATTTATTTATTTATTTATTTATTATTTAAAACAATTTTACTTGACATATTTTTATAGATTTTTTGTGATACATTTTTTTCAGGCTTCTTTGATGAATAGAAAGTTCAAAATAACAGAAATCTTTTGCAACTGCCAATTTTGATTAATTTAAAGCATCCTTGCTGAAAAATATTAATTTCTTTTAAAAAATCTCACTGACACCAAATAAAAAATCTTTATATATATATATATATATATACACACACACACACACACACACACACAAATAAATATATAAGTAGTTTGAGAGAGTAGAGAGGCTTGATCGAGATATTAGCAATGCTTTGTGGGTGTGGATGGTCACAGAGCACTTTTCACCATAATTTGTTTCCATAGTAACAGTGACTTGTCTGATTGGTGGATCTTTCTCTTCAGGATTATGTGAATGATTGAAAAACAAAACATGTGTATCATACCGTTGGAGAAGACCGTAGTTCTGGGGGTCACATCCAGGTCTAGTGGGGGTCTGAAGGGGTAACCCCACAGAGTGGACACAACACACAGCAACAGCAGGAACAGCAGCCATGCATTATGGGTCAACATCTTCAGCATCAGCATCAGTCTGACCAGGAGGGGTGAGTACCACGAGACCGCCGCTCACCCCTCCTCTCAAAGGAGCAGGAAGTCAATCACGCCGTCTCTTAAAGACCGTTTCCTCTGGTATGCACAAATGCTGCTGTTTTACTCTTCTTCTCTAAAAAATACTCAGCTCTCTTTCCCTCAAGCGCTTCACTCTGCAAAACAAGCAAAAACAAGACGGTTAGGACAGGTACAGAAATGACTAGTCAGTGCTGATGTCATCGTTAAGCTGACATGTGATCAGATGAAGCGTGTGTTCTGACGCTTAATCAGATTTCTCAAATAACACGATTTAACTGTGGTTCTCTGTCCAGACTGCCCAAGGACAACAAAACTATCAAGATTCTCATGTTTGCACGGAACAAAAGAACGTGCGCATGTTAAAAGGAAACCAGTGTACCCTGTGGCGCTAAAAGGTTACTCTAATAGAATGAAGTCTTCTTTTCAAATCTAAAAAGACAGAGTGACACATGCACAAAGCACATGGACACTCAGTGGTATGTCAAAGTGAAGATCAAAGGATGCAACTGTGCATCCAGTGACACCGACCTTTCAGGCCTTTAATCCTGAGCTGTGTCTGAGGTGACTGCGGTGAATAATAAGCTGGTGATTAATGTATGACAACTGAAGAGTGTGAGTCCTAATCCAAAAGAGCCAGGACTTCACCTAAACTCAGCCAGAGCTCATCTCTGACTTCTCTCACCTTGCATCAAAAGCAGGTCGGATTAGTCTGGAAATGCTCTAGAGTTTTTAAGTTCAGGTTTGGAAATCATGAGAATACTGCTCTGGAGAAACTGGGAGCTTAAATGAGGATATGTGCCAGTAAGTGGAAATGAGTTTAGTTACAGTTCAAAGGTTTGTGTGTGTGTGTGTGTGTGTGTGTGTGTTTTTTTTTTTAATAGAAATAATACTATATTGTTCAACAAGGATGCATTACATTGATCAAAAGTGACAGTAAAAATATATATGTTACAAAAGATTTATTTTTCAAATAAATTTAGGATCTCTATTTCTTTATTCACCAAAGAATCCTGAAAAAAAAAAACTTAAAAATATTTCCAACCCCAAACATTTGAATGGTAATGTACAAAAAAAAATTCTGTCATACATAAATACAAAAAAAAAAAAAAAAAAATGGTGCTTGACAAATAAAATAAAATAAAATACATGAATTTCATCTGGGCCTGATTATAAGTAGGTATATCTGTCACCCATGATTCATTTATGCCATTAGCACCCAGTAATAGGGGTCCATCAAGATTAAGTATTATTGGAGAAGTGAAGTATCATTAAACATGACAACCACTATGAAAGGGTGAACCACCTTACGCAGATAAAAACAGCTTTTTGAAGGCCACTGATATCTGATGTGAGCATACATGATTTTAAAGATATCTATCAAAAATACATAGTTCAGGCACGAAACTCTAATTAATCACTAATTGGTTCATTCAACCCCATAGCACCAGCCAATCAGGAGTACTTCCTAATCCACATAAGCATATATATTGTATCCTAGCCTGTTTTCGGCACATTATGAAAGTTTATGTTACCCCTCCTCCCCCCAAGCACCACCTGTAGAGATCTGCTAGGGGCTTCTACATTCTTGCAGCAGCCATCCATCATTATTTTTGACTAAGCTGAACTAATTATTGTATTTGTTCAGCAGCAGCAGCAGTGTAGCTGATCTCATGCACCAAAATCAAGCTTATGTATATTTCATGCCCATGCCAGTAAATGCCGGTTGAAATGATCACTCCGAGAGTTGTCATGACTGAACTACTATTCACTTCTTTAGATCTAAAACCTTTTTAATGGAAAGTTATTTAGCACATCATTTAGATTAAATTTGTCTCCATATTGGCACTCTGTTTACTATTGTTGTGTTATGGTCAAGACTGACCTGTAAGAGAGTCATTGTGCTTGAGTGTGAGTCTGATGTGCTTTAGGAGGACAGTGGCCTGAGCATCCAACAGTTCGCCTCCCTCCGTCCATTACTCTAACACACTCGGTCCCTCTCTTCTGTAAACACTCCAGACTTCCCCCCTCTCTCAGATAAACACACTCTCTCTCCCTCATTCCATTAAACAAGCTTACGCACCAGATGAGCACTGTTTTCTTTTCCCTCTATCTCCTCTTCGGAGAGCACATTCCCAGTGACTTTCTAGGCCACCGTATTCTTGTTCATTCAAAACTACTTCACTCCTTTTCTCTCTGTATAAAAAACACACAAACTATTCCAAACATAAATGCACAGATGTGCTTGAATTCACACCTGCTGTAGTGCAGAAATCAGCAGTACTGTGCCAGAGAGGTTTATCGGATCAGCATCCCTCGTACTGTTCTTTCCAACAACAGAATCAACATCAAAGAGCAAAGCTGTAACATATGAAACCTAAAATATGCTTTGATATTATTATCATTTATTTATTTAGGTTTGTTTTTACTTACCTTATACCTTACTATATATATATGATCATTTTACTTACCTTATACCTTACTATATATGATCATTTCTTTTTGTACCTACCACGTTGCTCCAATCAATTTGACAAATTTAATCACAGGCAAAAAAGCCTTACTGGTTTTAATAAGAGAGTGATATCTCATCACTAAAATATGCTTTGAAAGGTCTGTGCAGCCCCTGAAGAAATTTTATGTCAACAAAGCATTAGCAGATCTGACAGTATATGGTATTAAATATCACTGAAAGTTTCAGGAATCAAATAACTTTTCTGCTGAACCTCTCAGAGAACAGTGCGGATTGAGTAATAGTTTGGTGCAAAACTAGAATCCGGTTTAAGTGTAAGAGGTTTATGAAAGAAATCCATTATAGGATTATAACTACACAACCATCAGCGGTATTATTATTCAGCCAATTCAGATGTCCTAGAGAGAATGAGAACTATAAAGAAAGAAAGAATAGGTCAGACATATGAGAGGCCAAATCTTCCCAGTGGAAATCTCTTAGCATTAACAACATAAGAAAGCAAATGAAAGCATATCAATTGGCGCCCACTGTAGCCTACAGCGACAGCTCCAGATCAGCACAGTGGTCTTATGCTGCGTGGTCACATCAGATATCACTCAAAAACACACTGCTATTTCTTATTCTGCTGTCAGAGCCATAGAGATGGGCTGAAGCCAATTCCAGACAATGGAAGATCAGCTGCAAGTTGATTTAAAAATAAAGTGTTGAGCTGTACAACAGGATTCATGGTATCAGGCTGTAGGATAGACTGAATCAAGTGACAAGAATTGAGCAGCTGCAGAGAGAAAACGATAGCTCTGTTTCTAAAGCAGCTCAGCTGAACAGTGACTGCATGAGACCCTTCATGCATCTTTAACCAGCTGTCAGTCACTTGGAGCACATTTACATGTGAGTTTATGGGTCAGTTGAATCAAAAGAGAGACTGCACTGACAAGCGCACTAACTTTGTTTCATGATTTCACCATGCATTAAGGACCTGCAGAGTTTGTGAATGAGGCAGAATTTTGACATTTAAACCTTGAATAAATAGCATTCAAGAACAGAGAATCAGTTCAAGGCCTTTTTTGAGTCCTGACAAATCAGCCTTATAATCTTCCACAGAAATTCAACAGCACATCCGCCACGTAGTTCATCATCAATAAAACCGGATCCATATTCCACCACAAGACAATGTACAAAGAAAGAAAATAAATAACTTTTCATAGAGACCACTAAGGTTTGCTTAAGATATCAGTATAACAGCTAAATCAGTGTTTGGCTTATGAATGAGGACTGCTTATTTATGAAAGCCGTCTTTCACAAAAATGTCATTCTTGCATGCAAAGGACCTTGAGGATAAGCAATGATAGTTGCCGATTGTACACTGAGTCATTGACCGGATGCTAAATCACATGAGGAACTCTCTTTTTTCAGTTGAGAATAAAAATGAGATTCTGTTGAACTATAAATGCAGTAAACAGAGAAGAAAAATCATATGGCAGGATGCAACAAAGGCATCTTTACACAGCTGAGCAATTCAGTATGTATCAGCTTCAAATTCTGATTAAAGACACAATGTCATAGTAAAAATGCAGCTTTGCCCCTACAGCATCATTTGTATCTGTGTAAAAGATGCAGCATAAGAGCAGCCTTAAACTTTGTTGAGGCCAATGAGAGAACAAATATTTTGTAATTTATAGATTTGTATATTATAAGATAGCATAACATCAGCAACAATTCAGCAAAGCTAAAGGACATTCAGAATTATTCATCAATAAGGCATTCATATATTTATGAATCGATTATTAGACATTTCAGTTTGTGTTATATTACTGTTGGGCACATTCTGTTAGTGGTGTCTCACTTAAAGACTTTCTTCTCCCAGATGTCATCTTACTTGGACAGTTAAATGTGTTTGTGCCAGGAAAAACTGCCCTGCAAATTCTCAGTGTCAGGTGACTAATACTCTGCGCATTAATATGATTAAAAGCAGACGTGTCCACAGTCTTTCTGACACTCTTTCACATCACATATCAATAGCCTAAAATATCTATCAGTCATGGTCTTTCACACAGTTTAATGGTTAACTTCCAATGACCTGCTCTTTGACAGGAAAAAGAAAGATTATATTTTGTATGGCAAGCCATTCTAAAATGTATTTCCTTAAAATTAACTAGCACCTATTTTTATGTAACTAGTGTAACATTTGTGCCTACTTTAGTTTCACTTGTAGTATTTATTCTTTAGTTACTTCTATTTGCTAGTACTTAAAATACTAAATTGCCAATAGTTACTATCCCAATAGTAACAAGTAATTATTCAGTTTTTACCGATAACAAATCGCAAATTTGTGGTTCAGACTTTGACTATTCTAATTGTTGCTGGCACTTATTTTAGTTTTACTAGTAGTAACTACTTATTGCATACCATTACTTATTTCTTGTTTACCCTAATCTATCCCAAAAGTTACTAGTAAATTCATTAAAAACTTTATTAGTATGCATATTAGTGTGTATTAATATGTGTGCATATGCACACATAAACTTCAAATTATACCAGTAACATTTTTTTTTTGTTTTATGTAACGTTAAGAGTGGTTGTTCAATTAAAAATCTTATTTGCAAGAATAATGTATTACTAGTAACAACTGGAATACACACTATTTTTCAATTTGTACTAAGAATACTAGAACAAATGTAAGTAAATATTTGAATATTTACAAAAAAACTGTTAGCAATTAAAAGAGAATAGTTACTTGTATTAGTTAGCTACTAATTAAAATACAATAGGGAAATTTAATAGATACTAGTAAAATAAAAAATACTACTTGTTTACTTTGCAATAATTAAAAAGTAGCTACTAGTAACAAAAACAGTGCTTTTTAAGGAGTAAATGTTAAAGCGGCTTGCCATATACGTTGAGGTTTCGTCTGTGCGAAATTACAATTTCATTTCAATTATATTTAAGCTTTTTCTTGTCGTCTAAAGTATGTTGTCTTCACTCAACAGTATACAAGAGACTTGTTCATACCGAACTGTCAGAGAGAACTTAATCTTTCGTGCGATGCTCACTATTAAGATACAGACGTGCAGTGACAACAAATATCACAAAAAGAATAAGAAAACGTGTACAGTATCAAAGTGGTCTACTTACTGAAATGCCTTTCGTCACAAATTGTCCAAAAACGCAAGAAAGTCGTCTAGTAGTTAGTGTAAAGCCAAATAACGTGAGACAGAGCGGAGACGCGGAATGAACTCAGCTGTGATAGTCGCTGTGCCGTGTGTGTGTGTGTGCGCACGCGACGCGAGCCTCGACACAGGTACTGTACGCCCTCCTGCGCCACTTCTCCATCTCAAACAATGCGCTCGAACAGCAAACACTCTGCTGACGGACGACATTATTGGGAAAAAAAAACATCTGGGCTCCTGGGGAATACTTGGGCTACCGCATTCCTTCGCTATCAATTGGAAAAAGCACACTTACACAATTATGATTATAAACAAAGAGCACTGTTTAAACACGCACCTGTTCATTGTTAAATATGCTGACTGCAGAATAGAGATCAGAATAGGAACAGACTAATGCTCAATATTTCTGAATATACATGTAAGAGGCATTCTTTTTTTTAAATCATACATATTGCTCCATTACCACCACCATTTGGAAGAGAAGAACAGTGCAAGACTATGATGTAAACACTTGTAAGACCAGGCTAATCTGGAGTGCGAGTGGAAACACACACAGACCTTTTTATCAGAACAAGTATTTATTTTCATAAAAATAACCAAAGGATTTTTCTCTCTCACTCTTTTTTAAGAAATACACAAAACAGTTTTTAAATAATCCTTATGACAAAGGTCACTCTGAATTGTCTTTTTTTTTTTTTGAGGAAGACTGGATTGCTAACAACAAAATAATAAAAAATACACTATATTCACTGTGTACTCAAACCTACTGAGATGCTTAAACATCATTGGAACCCACATAAAAAGTTGACTATTATTTAAGCCCTTGCTTTTGCTGTTATAGTAGTATTTTCCGGATAAAGATGCCCCAGATTTTTGGCAGAGTAAAACAGAAAAAAAATGGAAGTGATTAGACAGCAGCATAAAGAGTATATCCTGAAAACTACCAGTGTGCACATTAACCATATAGATAATACAAGTTATAACTAATGAAATATATGTACATAAAAATATGTTCTAATGGTCTCATTTTCAGAGAAACTGAGGCCAAACATTCAATAAGACATCCTATATCTTAAAAAAGAAGAATCTTGTAAAAACAAATTAAGGACAACTAGTAAATGCAAAACACATACACAGAATATATATTATAAACAAGATGTAAACAACTACATGCATGATGTGTGTTACTGAAAGATCCTATAACCATTAATAAATGCACAAAACCCCACGTAACATATATGCATGGATGGAAACAAAGGTGCGGTATAAAATTCTCTCAAAATGACCTGAGAATGTTTCTGTTCTTTCTCAGGCTCCTCCAAACCCACCCCTCTCAAATCCCTTCCTTCATTTCCTGTTTCATCTCTAACAGCTCTTTATTTTTCTATAACAAGTCCTCGAGCTCCTCTAACGCCTCAGTGATTTCTTCTACAGGTATGTGCTTTTTGTTTTCTTCATGAGGCTCTTCATCTTTTAGAAGCTCCTCCTCTCTGTTCATGAGATCATCATCATCCTCATACTCAAAGTCTTCGTGACTTTCAAACAGCTCTTCATCAGATATTGGTTCAAACTTTCTATCATCCTCTAGCTCCATCAGCTGTTGCTTTGGCTCCTCTGCATCACTGATGTCCTCCACACAATCTTCATTATCTCGTCCAATCTTCATCTCACTCTCCAGAGGCTGAGGTTCCTCACATTCCAAGTCTTCATGAGTTTCAAACAGCTTCTCATCAGATATCGGTTCAAACTTTCTATCGTCTTCTAGCTCCATCATCTGTTGCTTTGGCTCATCCTTTTCCTCCTCTACATCACTGATGTCTTCCACACAATCTTCATCACCTCGTCCAATCTTCATCTCACTCTCCAGAGGCTGAGGTTCCTCACATTCCAAGTCTTCATGAGTTTCAAACAGCTCTTCATCAGATATTGGTTCAAACTTTCTATCATCCTCTAGCTCCATCAGCTGTTGCTTTGGCTCCTCTGCATCACTGATGTCTTCCACACAATCTTCATTATCTCGTCCAATCTTCATCTCACTCTCCAGAGGCTGAGGTTCCTCACATTCCAAGTCTTCATGAGTTTCAAACAGCTTCTCATCAGATATTGGTTCAAACTTTCTATCGTCTTCTAGCTCCATCATCTGTTGCTTTGGCTCATCCTTTTCCTCCTCTACATCACTGATGTCTTCCACACAATCTTCATCACCTCGTCCAATCTTCTCCTCACTCTCCAGAGGCTGAGGTTCCTCACACTCCGAGTCTTCACGAGTTTCAAACAGCTCTTCGTCAGATATTGGCTCAAACTTTCTATCGTCCTCTAGCTCCATCATCTGTTGCTTTGGCTCATCCTTTTCCTCCTCTACATCACTGATGTCTTCCACACAACCTTCATCGTCCCGTTCGATCTTCACCTCACTCTCCAGAGGCTGAGATTCCTCACACTCTTCCTCTTTGCTCTCAGCATCTTCATCTGACTCTGTACTGCCCCACTCCTCAGTTAGAGTTTCTTCTGCACTCTCTGAAGTGTCTTGTGATTTGATGCAGGACTGGCCCTGAGAACTGCTGGGCACCTCATCCTCTGGTAGGGGCTTCCAGTAATCATACAGCTTTCCCTGTGAATTACACAAGAGGCCTACTGAAGCAGAGTACACCCAATAATGAAAATTGTCATCACTTACTCAGCCTCATGTTTCAAACTCGTATGACTTACTTTCATGGGTCACACTTTCGTTTGGAGACCAATTCTTACTATTAAATATGACTTTTGCCTCAATGACTCATAATTTGCTGCTTATTAATGGTAAGGTAGTTGTAAGGTTTAGGTATGGGGTAGGATTAAGGGATCTAAAATATGGTAATGCAGAATAAGGCATTAATATGTGCTCTCACAGCCAATGTGCTAGTAATATGCATGCTAATAATAAATTAGTTAATAGCATGAATTTGTCCTTAAACTAAAGTGTGACCCTTTAATGGAACACAAAGGGAGAAATTTGGTAGAACGACATTTGGCTGCTTTTTCCATGCAATTTACAGTACGATAAAAGTTGTACATACGAAAACTATATTCCAAGGAAGCATTCACACAGAACGCATTTTTGTTTTTAAAAAGTGAGATGCAAGGTAGTGGAATAAAAAACGCAAGATTGAGAGACAAGGGTTTTTTGTTTTTTTTAAGTTGACCTTTTAACTTTTTAAAAAGCACTGCATTTGCATCTTTTGCAACATGTCTTTTGATGTCATACAATTCAAGTTCACTGAATATCTTGACATGAGCTCCAACTTATGTTCATGATAGATGTAGCAAAAAATCAATAAGATCCAATGAACAAATTGCTCAGAATGATGTTTGATCAACTGATTCATTAAACACGTCAAGATTTTCAGTGAACAACGGTAACAAAAAACAAAGCTATCATAAGACTTAGAAAAATAGTGCAAAAGTCATATGGACCATGTTTATGATACATTTATGGTGCCTTTGAAAGTTTTTCTTTTAAGAGTGACTAGAAAATTCTTCAAAAATGTCCTTTTATGTTACATAAAATATACTCATCAGGTCTTTTTTGCAATGCATGACTGTTATAAAAAGACAGATCAATGACACTACAAATTCTTTTATCTTCAAAAAAAAAATACCACAAATTCTTCATGCTCACTCTACCTGTGAACCTTCGATCACAATGCTTGCAGAGGTTATGACATGAACTCATGCTTCTTAAATTCCGAAAACACTTGTAAACAAAATGCGGCCTTCACAGCCAGGCAAAAGTGACAACAGCTTTTATCAGCATCAGCTAACAGTATTCTTCAGTTGACTCAATTTCTTCACATTACCTCCTGAGGCCTCGTTCGTGTTAGAAGCACCTGCCACTTGGTGTATATCCTTGCCACAAAGTCTTTCACCTACAGAAGAAAAGCCAACCACACTGTCAATAAAAATCTGGATCCCTTTTGATATTAACAGAATAAGGGATTCTCAGAGAACAGAATGAAGCCGTTCTTCACCTTGCTCCTATACAGCATTTTCTCACTCTCTCTTATGTCACACTTAATGTGCTTCTCCAGCTGAGAAGAAAGACTCCACAGATCGTTCTGGCAGTGAAAGAAGGCTCAAGTTAGTCTAATTAAGTAATACAATCATGATATAAAACAATACTGACAAGACAAAGACTAAGGCACAGTCAGATGTGCCTTACTTTATTCATACAATATTGAGGGAATAAATTAGACCTGTCGCAGCAAGCTTTTGTTGTGCACTTGGGATTTAAAGCAGCAAAAACAACACTAGGAATTGGTAAGTTTGATTAAAAAATCGATTCAAAGATTTGTCTATTATATATTATTTGTTTGGCAAGCGGTTGTGAGATAATGGACAGTCCATCAGTCATTATAACGAAATAAACCCCTTTGGGATGATGCAAGACCTGAAAAGTCTAAACTAAATTGGGTAGTGAAAACAACCTTGATATTATTTAACAATTTTTAGTATATTTTACTTTTAAACCTAATTAGTAACAATGACTGTTTTGTTAAAATGACGGTTCCTCTCATAAAAAAACAAAACAAAAAACAACAACAACAAAAAAAAAATCTATTCTGATGATTGCCATTCCAGGGATCATACACAAATATTGACATATACACTATCGAATATTGTCAGAAATCTGAAAATGAATGACATTGGTCTTATTCAAGATTAAATGAACAGTGCTAAAAAAAAGATGCATATCGACCCAAACCCCCCCTAAACGTCACGTTTCTAGTCAGTAAAATCATCCCACACTTCACTTAACACAAGTACTGCTTTCTCTTGAGAAAGTAAAATTAGTTATGTTCATAATTGGTCCCTAAGGGTGAGAGTGGAACCAGAAGACAGAGTGGGGCTGTCCACTGACAAGGTCTTTCTGTGAGTGATTCACTAACACTGCTCCTTTATGACTGCACTGTAAAATCTATTTACACAGCATCTCGATTCTTCTGGATCGATCCACAAAAATCTGATTTCTAAGTCCATCATCAATAATTCTACTGGATATAAAAAGCATATGTCTGACCGAACATAAAAACAGCATAACAATGAAAATTAAGATGAGAACTCTTTTGGAATTGGATAGTAACTCCCTGAAATGTAATCAAATTGTGAAGATTTCCTCCCTTACTATACAATAATATAAAAACAGAAATTGGACACTTACTCTCTGAGCTGAGGGTAAAAACTCAAAATTGGAGGCTTCATTTGTCAAAGTCAAAAGGCTGTAGCAGAGGTAATATGCCTGTATGAAAGAAGATCATTTATCAGCTTATTAAACTCTAAGTGGTTTTACTGTATCACTCTTGGATATTAAAAAAAAGTAATGATCCAATAGCTCTCAGCCCTTAGACGACTTTCTGCTTACTTGTTGGTCTAAACTGGCATCACAATCTTCTGCACTCCTTGCAGACCTGAGGCCTTTCAGTAGGGACGAGGGACGCATTTGAGGTAGGAAAGGTTTCAGCTCCGATAGCTGGAAATATAGTGATAGCAGCAAAGATGAATTTTTATCTTCATACAGTACATATCTTCAAAAATGAAAGTGGTTAGACAAAAGCCAAGTGTAGTCAGTGGATGATAAACCTGCATAATTCCACTCATCACAAATCATAAAGCATCTATAACGTGGAATTGTCTGAACATTGAAAAGTCACTAATATTCTATAAATTATTCTCACCTTAAACTCTGCCTCAGGGGGTTTATAAGAGCAGGTGTGATTCAAAAGCTTTGAGATGATGGACACACTCAGGTGTCGTTTTAATTGCCTGTTAAAGAAATAGCAGATGAACAACTGCAGAAAGCACTTAAAAGTTAAAAAATGTAGAAGAATAAATATTTATACCGCATTACAGGTTTTCACTTACTTTCCACGACTGCTATCTGGCAGAAGATAAACGAGTCTCCTGAGGTTGTGATGATCTTCTGACAAATCAGTCAGGGTCTGACAAGCTTTAGATATCTACACAAAGAAAAAAAGCGAAAGCTGTGTTAAATGTGAGAAAATGATAAACTAATATTTAACGGGTAGTCCATTTAAGATAAAAATCATTCACAAAAGAAGAATGCACTCACTTTTTTCAATACATGATAACACTGCATTTTGGGCTCCAAAATGATGATTGATTGGAATGGCATGAGGCCGAATAAATGATAACAGAATATTAATTTTTGGGTAATATGAATATTAAACACACTCTTTCTGACCTGTACATCCCAGTGTGTGATGTTTTTGAGCAGATTCTGAAGCAGGACGCTGAAGTGTCCAGTTGGAAGCAGCTGAAAATGAGTCTCCAGTCCAATTCTACACACCACTGCCAGAAGCAACAACAGCTCCTCATCAGTGTACGCTCTCGGACACAATGCAGTACACAGGGAGAGATACTAAACAAATAAACAAAAAAATAAAAATAAAAGAACAAATTAGATTGACTCTTACTATTGCATTTAAAGCTAAATTATCATTAAACAAATTAAAATCACCTACTACTCAATACATGACAAACACATTCTTAAAATATTCAGCTTACGTTGAGAACGCTCTCCAAATTATGTATTGGTAAAGTGCCATTGTCTTTCATGTCAGATATCACTCGGTCTTGGCTGGTTTCTTCCGGCTGAAAGCTCTCTCTGCCAACACATACATATGCATTAAAATACCAACTTAGCATTTTTATGAAGCTGTTGGTATAATCATGGCTTATGTCAAATATGCTGAATGACAAAAACATATGACTAGTACAGAAGTATAATGCTGCAGACTGAGAGGTAAAAAACTCACAAAAGGTCTCCCTCGGTAAAAGGGGGTTGCAGAGCCTCCAGAGGGAACAGACTGATGAATGACGCACCCATGTTCAGGAAAACCAGGGTGATGTCCCGTACAGAGGGTACCCACACTTTAAAACTTTGGCTCTGGTGTTCGACTATAACACAACAGTCGATTTTAGTGCTTTATCAGTTGTACGGGGACAGCATATTTGGTCATTATAAGGTCTTTCAACCATACCTATGTGTTGAGCAGCAGACAGAGCAATGGTTTGCAAGGACTGCATGATGTGTGAGGAAATAATGGGGTTTGGGTGAACTGACATCATCTGAAAAAGCATTATAGTTATTAGTTGTACATAAATTTCAGGCAGATAAATGTGCACTGTTTTAAAGTGCTGGTTGTAATTAATTATTCAAATTATATTTAATCATTTTGGCTATTGGACCATATGCGCTGAGTCTGAATATTTGAATGAATGTTGGGGTAAAAAAAAGCACTAAAAGCATAAAAGCTCTCATGAAAGTAACCCAACTGTAATGTATAAGTTTTGACAGGTTTAAACGTAAATGTCCCAAGGGTATACAGGTTTCCCATGAGAGGATATACAGTAAGATGGGGTCAACAAAATGCAATGAGTCAGATAAATATCATATGAACAGCGAGCCAAAAACTTCAATACAATAATATAACAAAAGAAAAGCTAAAAATAAAAACTGATCAACAGATCAAAATTATAAATTTACACAACATGAGACTATACATACAGTGGCCCCAAAAAGAGAACTACATTAGATAACAAAATATCAAACTGTCTGCATTCATGTATTTTCAAGTGTTGATTAATTGTCCATATTTTTCGGCCCACTGTAAAGTACATCCATGTGTTACTGACTAAGCACACAGTGTTTTGTAAGACAGAAAGTATGAGAAAAGAGGGTGTTTTTACCTGGAAAAGCCAGCGTGTAACCTCAGGCTGACAAGGGAAAGAAAAGTAGGCTTTTCTCAACAAGCCAGCACTGATCAGAGATAGCACATGCTCAGCACGGGCCCTATAGAGGACGAAAACAAAACGCTCATATTGCAAAGCGCAATAAAGTATACTAACAACAAAAACCACCAAGCTCAATTGCAAATGAACATGACAGAAATAATCGCTGACGCATCTCCTATATTACTCATTCTTTGGGAAGTGAACTCATTGTGATACTACATTTGATATTGGGTTTAAGGTGTCATCAGACGGGTATCATCTATTACTAAAATGGAAGGATTCCATCAATTTGATCATTTTCCACATTTCAAAAATTAGCACATTTTGACACTTGACATAATATTTAAAATAAGCTAAAACTGAAAATGACTATCGTTCGTAAGCAAAAACTGAAATGATGTTCGCAAACAGAGTGCTGGCAGCCTTACTGAAAGAGGATTTGTTGTGATTTGTTATGCGGAGTCACACTAATCTTCCTCAGGTCCAGCGTCTGGTGGTTGAAGAGTCGACCAAACCTAGCAGGCATGAATACTTCCTCTCCTGGGTGGATATCCCTGATGGCACATGAGGCGACCGAGAACCTTTGCAAAAATTCTCTAAAAAGTAAACACATTTTTTTTTTTTTTTTTCAGATTACTGATACATTGTCAAAATTCTACATAAGATGTAGTATATATATATATATATATATATATATAGTAGTTTAAGTCTTTGGTTCTTTTAATTGTGATGATTTAGGCTCACATTTAACAAAAACCCACCAATTCACTATCTCAACAAATTAGAATATGGTGACATGCCAATCAGCTAATCAACTCAAAACACCTGCAAAGGTTTCCTGAGCCTTCGAAATGGTCTCTCAGTTTGTTTCACTAGGCTACACAATCATGAGGAAGACTGCTGATCTGACAGTTGTCCAAAAGACAATCATTGACATCCTTCACAAGGAGGGTAAGCCACAAACATTCATTGCTAAAGAAGCTGGCTGTTCACAGAGTGCTGTATCCAAGCATGTTAACAGAAAGTTGAGTGGAAGGAAAAAGTGTGGAAGAAAAAGATGCACAACCAACTGAGAGAACTGGAGCCTTATGAGGACTGTCAAGCAAAATCGATTCAAGAATTTGGGTGAACTTCACAAGGAATGGACTGAGGCTGGGGTCAAGGCATCAAGAGCCACCACACACAGATGTGTCAAGGAATTTGGCTACAGTTGTCGTATTCCTCTTGTTAAGCCACTCCTGAATCACAGACAACGTCAGAGGCGTCTTACCTGGGCTAAGGAGAAGAACTGGACTGTTGCCCAGTGGTCCAAAGTCCTCTTAGCTCATAGCCCAAGTTGCATGAAGTCCAGTGTTAAGTTTCCACAGTCTGTGATGATTTGGGGTGCAATGTCATCTGCTGGTGTTGGTCCATTGTGTTTTTTGAAAACCAACATCACTGCACCCGTTTACCAAGAAATTTTGGAGCACTTCATGCTTCCTTCTGCTGACCAGCTTTTTAAAGATGCTGATTTCATTTTCATTTCAGGATTTGGCACCTGCCCACACTGCCAAAAGCACCAAAAGTTGGTTAAATGACCATGGTGTTGGTGTGCTTGACTGGCCAGCAAACTCGCCAGACCTGAACGTATTGTCAAGAGGAAAATGAGAAACAAGAGACCAAAAAATGCAGATGAGCTGAAGGCCACTGTCAAAGAAACCTGGGCTTCCATACCACCTCAGCAGTGCCACAAACTGATCACCTCCATGCCACGCCGAATTGAGGCAGTAATTAAAGCAAAAGGAGCCCCTACCAAGTATTGAGTACATATACAGTAAATGAACATACTTTCCAGAAGGCCAACAATTCACGAAAAATGTTTTTTTTAATTGGTCTTATGAAGTATTTTAATTTGTTGAGAGAGTGAATTGGTGGGTTTTTGTTAAATGTGAGCCTAAATCATCACAATTAAAAGAACCAAAGACTTAAACTACTTCAGTCCGTGTGCACTGAATTTATTTAATACACGAGTTTCACAATTTGAATTGAATTACTGAAATAAATGAACTTTTCCACAACATTCTAATTTATTGAGATGCACCTGTATATATTCAAACAATATTCATGCACATATATTCCAAACAATTTTATTTAAATTGACTGCCTTAATCTACTTTAAAACATCAAAAGGCTTCAATTTACTGGATTAAAAAAAAAACAAATGTGAATGAAGCCAGCTATTTATAGTGTTGACAAAATACCTTTGCTCAAGTGAGATGTCTTCCTCTTTACTTTCACTGTTCTCATCCTCATCTAAATTCAGCAGATCCTCTTCACATGACTCAAGTAACTGTCTCTCCAACTCTTTTGACCTGTGTAGTCAAATGAAAAACAAAGCATGTCAAGTAATTATTAGATATTTATCAGGGTGAGACTGCAGGCTAAATTCAGCGTGCTCTGTCTCAACAAATTCTGCCATGGCATAATCACAGGTGTGTGAGACTGACAGTCAGAATAACCAACAATCTATCAATTTTACACACCCAAAGCATTACTGTCAGCCAGAATGTCTGGCATTCGTAAACCAAGGGCGAATAAGGACTACACTATTATATTTTCTCAAGTAAACAAGTATTGGAGGTGGTTCTAGGGCAGCAGTTCTCAACCAGGGCTCAGAATATTGGCCTTCAAATATTGTCATAGATACAGGAGGGCCTTAGAGTCCAAAAGGTTGAGAACCACTGTTCTAGTGTGTCTGGCCAGTTGCTTCCTGTTTGAAGTCAAAAGAGTCTACTTACATCCTTATGTATGATGTAATTACTGAGATTTTTCTGCCATTTTTTTGTCTGTCAGGCAAAAATTATTAGTTTGATACCTTTACTCACAGCACACCTCTCCTCAACGAGTCACATGATTTGAGTTCTCATTCATGTCAGTAGTCTATAGAGCTAATACTTTCAAGAAGTCTGTAATCCTAAATGTAAGCAATGTAAAGGCTGATTTAAAGGAATAGCTCACTCAAAACACTGACTCTGACTCATCATTGACCATCTTCAAAACACATGAAGATCAAATATGGTAAACAGATGTAAACGTATGGCTGCGCTTGTTTACCATATTTGATTTTCTCAGTGATCAGTGTTTATATATTTCTATACAGAATTAGATGTCTATATTAAAACTGTTCATAATAAAGCAATCTTGACTCTTCAGAAGACTTAGATTCAACTACTCAATTCACATGAATTACTTTTACGATCTTTATGAGCATCAAATTTTGGTGTGGACTTTCAAAGAAGGGACAGAAATCTCAGATTTCAATTAAAAATAAAAAAACTTCATGTTTCCGAGATGAACAAAAGTCTCATGGGTTTTAAACAATATGAGTGCGTGTAAATGATGACAGAATTTTCATTTTTAGGTGAATTACACTTTTAAGAGCGATGCTTGACTTAGTAAACACCACTAATAAAAGCTGTATACATTTGAGATTTTGACCTCTCAGTCATTGATATCCAAAGCACTACAACAATCCAAGGGCTGCCAAGCACAAAATGAGACACGCTGGGAATGAAGTTGGGGAGAAAAAAAACAAATCATGTTTTCAGACCAACCTCTGATATTGTTCCTTCTCTTGCAGCATCTGCTCCAGTGTATTTCTATAACTAACGGCTTTGGTTTTCATTGCCTCGGGCTAATACAGATGAATAAAAAAAAAACAGAGGTGTTTGTGAAAATCAGGCATGTCAAAGAGTGATTAATGGCACATGAGGTCATGACATGTTTTCAGAACGTCCTTAAACTTACTGCTGCTTTTGAGACAGGTGTGTTGGGCTCTGAGAAAGCATCTTTTTCGGGAGTAACAGGCACATGGTCTCTCCGACTCATCAGCTTCTCCAGAGATGGCAGCGGCTCATCTTCATGACCACTGCTGCTGCTGCTCAAACTGATATTGCAGTGCTCTCTCAGCTCATCACCGGAGTCGTCTCCCAACTCAATATCCAAGGGATCTTTCCACTGTGAGTAGCACTTCTGTTCTCTTGATCCTTCTACTTTCACCGACACAGCTGGGGCAGGCATGATAGCCTTGGGGCTGCGTGACTGCTCCACTTTCAACTGCGTTCTTTCATCCACTTCTATCTTACATGAACTGGCTTGTTCTGCAAAGCTGGGTGATCTTAGATCAGGATGATGGGGGGACAAGCGAATTTTAACACTCTCCTTATGGCTGGAAGAGGGGCTTGTTTGTGTGCAAGTTTCTGTCTCAGCATTCGTTCTTTTGTTATGAGTTTTGGGCGATGGTAAGCAACAGTCTGGTGTAAAGAGCGTCTCGATGCTGTCGAACGTTGTGCTCGACTTCGGAGAGACTTTGCGCAAATGTGGTTGGCTGGGTGGAGCTTTGGGATTTTTGTTGGCACATGCCACCATAGCGTCTTTAGGCTCTGTATTCGTGGGTGATTTACTGAGTTGAAATGAGTGAGGTTTGTCGCTCCCCGTATTTGAGTCCTTACATGGTTTAAACAGCGGCCTGGGGAGGGAAGGTGGAAGTCTCGGTTTGTTGTTGCTGTTTGGTGCAGCAGGAAGTGTTTTAGGGGACTCTCTTTCCTTTATAGTTATCACAGACTCATTGCTGGACTTGACGAAAGCACGTTTGACAAACTTTAAAGGCGAGTTTATAATGGAAGAGCTGGAGGTGGGTGGGAAATCAACACATGGCCGTTTTGTTTCTGTCTCACTGTCTGTACTACCATCCCTTTTTCTCTTTGCAGATAGGGACATCCTGCCCTCTGTTGGTAAAAAGTTGTATTTGATATAGAAAGAGAAACGTTACAAAATAAAAAGCTAGGCAAGATTAGTAGTACAACAAAGGGTAATAATTCTTACCTGGACTAGTCTTGTGGTGAGGGGTGTTTAATTCCTGCAACACAATCAATGAAAATAGGTGAAAACATGTTTGACATGTTTAGTCACTTAAAAAAAAGGTGCCACATCATACATAAAATTATTCAACAAAAAAGTAGGGCTTGAACTGTACCTTCTGTAAGGACATGTTGCTACAGTGGGAGGTTTTGTGGTCTCTATTCTCCAGTTTATCTTTTTTCTGATCAGGATGATGGATGAATCGCTCCCCTGTGTTAACTGATGCTTTGGGTCTCTGCTGGAATATGTAGGAACTACTGCTCTCAGGGTTACGCCTGGAGTGAGCTGTATAAGTATGAGAATGTCTCCGGCCCTTCACAGCATCTGACTGAAACAAACTTCCTCCAACCTGAACACAGAACATCGGAGGATTGATTATCAAGTTAGAATACAATAAGCAAACACCAGCCACAAGCTATAACAATTATGACTGTATTAGCAACATCTAAATGACAGGGTTCTCAGGGTTCTTTTTGGAGAAAATAATTTCCAGTACTTTGGGCTTTTTAAAAAAAAAATCTTTATGACAGATGCATTAATGAATCATTCAGAATGATCTGAGAACCCGTTTGATCGATTCTCAGAAAAGAACATCTTAAAAGCTCACAAATTAGACATCTGATAAAACATTTAGATCTTAGTATAAATAGAAAATAAAAAATCAATTCAATGCAAAAAATACAAATAACAATAAATAAATTGTCATAACTTTTAAGATTTTAGTATTTTCTTTGACTTTATATCCTGAAAAACCCCATTTTATAATTCCATAATATTTTCCATGACTGCCACAGTCCTGAATTTAATCACCAGGGGAAAAAAAAAAAACAGTGACCAGATAAGCCAATGAAAAGGATGAGTATTCAGGAGGGTCATGAGTTGATGAAAAGCTAATAATTAAATAAATCATAAAATAAAAAATAAATAATTTCAAAATAAAAACAATCAAAATAAAAGACTATTGATTTAAAATATTTTGTTTGTTTACCTGCATGTCATGTGACCACTATTCAGCATCAGAGAATTGTGGACATGCAAATATGTTGTTAAATTATTGAAATATTAACTTAAAATCTCAGGAGGTACAGCAATTATTTATTCACTTTTATGATTTGATTAATTACTGGGTTCTTCAGGATGTAAGTCACAGAAATTAACTATGGCAATTATTTCTGTTTATCCTCAGCTCTAAAGTATTTCAGCAGTTATATCTTGCTATTGCATAGAATAAAACATCCAATTTGTCAAAGGATCTAATTCGATTTGGTTGACAAAAAATTTGGGAATCCCTCCATTAGAATACTGCTAGAAATGTGGATAATAACTTTGAAATGCAGTAAGACAAAATTATTAGCTGCCTTTACCCTTAAGTTTTCATTCAGCTCCTTACTGAGAGCTAAAGAAACTTCTCTGTCTCTGTTGTAAGAACTGGTCCTCCGCAGTATATCCTTTTTGGGATTGAGAGGGCCATTCTTCCTGGAGTTAATGTTGCCGTTATTCGGCTGCAGTTTTCTCATAACATCTTTGCAATTGAGAGTACTGTCCTGTTCCGGTCTCTTGTTGGAGGCTTTGAGTGCAGCTAAAGTGGACTTGTCCCTCTGCTCCAGCTCAGGATTTTTGGTGGGCGGGATGCATTTAGGCAGTGAGCTCAAGAGTTTTGGAGTCTTCTCAGAAGGTTCAAGACGTGGACTACCTGACACAGGATGTGGCGTGGCATCTACAGTGTCACGTCGTGGAGCACCAAGTGGAATGTATTCTTTCACTAAAAATAAAGAAAACACATTGTCAGACATTCAGACAAGAAGTGCAAAAGCAACCTCTTTATATCATCATGGCAGCTGAATCTCCTCGCAAACCTGTATTAAATGTTAGTGCATGTTTATTAAGAATGTTAGCTGGCACAAATCAGACTGACATGCAAATATGAAAGAGCATTGACAGCTGGCTGGAATATACTAGACGACTTATGTACAGATTTTTTTGCCGATCTGCAGTCTGATGGAGTTGTGGATAACTGCCGAATGTCAGAGCCAGTCTGCAGATTCTGGGCAGTAGGAATTGACTGATTTTGCGGAAAATCACGGTGTGTGATTAGCACAGATTCTGATTTGTAGCTTCAGACTATGATTCTATCTACTGAATGTTTGTTATTTTAGTCTGATTTTAGAACACATACTGTTTTCATCTGTCAGTCATTTAGTGTAAGATGGCTAGTCTATTGCAATTTTCATGCAATCGTCGTGCAATGCATTCCAGCCTTAAGTCTAGAAAACAGGAAGGAAAACATCTGCAAGCCAACCCTGCAAACATGCCCCTGCGGGCCCATGCTGGCTTTTTGCGGGCACAGTGGACTAGGGCCAGCCCACACCAAACCTAAACAGGCCCAGTGCGGGCTTGCCCAGGCGAGGCCCACAGCTTTGGGCTCACCGCAGGCTCTCCGAGCAGCCCACACTATGGTACTGCCCACATTAATCCAATGATGGCCCAGTGTGGGCCAGCCCGTTCGGGCCAAGAGCAACCTTTGTACCTTTGGGTCCATGCAGGTTTGGTGTAGGCAGCCCTGTAATGCAACTAGGAGAATACTAACATTGACTGGCCATTCTTTAGCCACTCAATTGAACTGGAATGGCTCAAACCAAAAGAGACCTTTCCAGAACCTGTTGTTTCATATAGGCCAGGGATCCTCAAATCTGGCTCACAAGATTCACTTTCCTGCAGAGGTTAGTTCTGTTAATGTTAATCAATGTCTTCAGGATCATTAGAAAATCACAGTTGGGTGAGTTTGATCAAGTTGTAGCTAAACTCTGCTGGAAAGTGGGTCTCACAAGTCATATTTGAGGTGTAACAGACATGAGCCTGTTAACAAGAATTTTGTGGGCAGTTTTCTTCCTTACCACTAGGGGTGCTAGGGTGTTTTAGGTTTCCTTAAGTAAAGCCATGAGGGTAGAGGGAGTTAGAAATATATGGAATTCAAGTCTCTGGCTGTGTTCGAAATGGCATACTTGCTTACTGCTTACTGCCCAGTACACAGTGCATACTGCCTACTATTTTTTAAAGAATAGTGTGTGAAACAGTATACAATAAGCAACAAATGTTTCAGAGTAGTATGCTTAATTGTCACATGACAAACACAAACATTAATTCAGCACAGCTGTCAAGGTTGTTACCTTACAAACAAATGTGCTAACTATTCTTTTTACAAAGGCTTGTTAATAAGGCTTCATATTAGTACACAATATTGCCCAACTGAACTCGTTTATAATTGAAGAACTTTAGCTATTGGACTGAACTGGAATGAGCTGTCTTTAACAGAACAATGATAGTTTTGTGCAGTTATACTAATTGGAAAAAGTGATATATTCTAGTTACACTAAGTGCAAATAATAATAAATAGCAGCATTTTCTTTAGCAACAGGTGTGTAAATAGTGAAATAGGTGGCAGATATTTATACTTCAATACTGTAGTACATTATAAAACAGTATGCAATACACACTGAGTCTAAATTATCAAATTTTATTTGATGAATCGCCACTTTATTGGGACAAAAACCTACTCTACAGCTAAGCACACACTGTATTATTAATGAGGTGTTTAATCTCCACTTTTCAAATATTTACTTAATTTTTTATTGAAAATAAATGCCTTTCTGTTCTGGCATGTGATGGGAAAAGGAGTTGCACGAGTTTGACAAAAGGCAGAATCGAACTCAGATCGCTTGCATCAACAGCACACATCTCGCGCCTTTAACTTGCTGGCGCCTACTGATACTGAATAGAAATACGCGTCTTTTGCAGTGCTGTTTATCACAGCCAGGCATTGGTGGCCGGAGAAAAATATTAATTAAAAAATTAATATAAAAAATATTAATTTTATTTATACATTTTATTTATATATTATATTACTGCAATATTAATATTATTATGTTATATCTTTGAAATAATGTATAAAGCGCTACTAGAGATAAAGGTGACTCATTTGACTTGATCGGAAAAGTGCTGTAGAGATTAAAGTACAATTTATGTCCTACAAATGATATTGTTTTTAGATGCACAGCAATAAGTTTGTAGTTTACAACATATGTATATACGTACACATACAAGTGTAACATTTATAATTACTATTCCCCGCCTCCAGTTCACTCACGCGTTTGAAGATGAAACGTCACATGGATGAGCGCATATGTCTTGGAAACAGTATCCCACGCAGTGTCTTCACGATGCATACATCAAATTTCAGCAAATGTAGCAGGTAATCCGGCATTCCATGCATACAGAAAATTCACATACTATTCACAGTATTCACACAGCATACTGCAATATAGTAGGAGTTGTATGATAGTATGCCATTCGGAACACAGCTTCTGTACTGATTTCAGTATACTTGAGTTATATTTAGCAGATTCTGGCAAATATAGTAGGCCATCCGGGTATTTCATGCATACAGAAAATTTGCATACTATGCGCAGCATACATACTGCATGCTGCAGAAATAGTAAGAGTAGTATGATAGTATGGCATTTCGAACACAGCCTCTGATCCATTATTTCAGTAGATGGCGGTAATGCTCAATGTTTGATTGCGAGCCGCCAATAAAAAACGAATAAGAAGAAGAAGAGTTAGAAATAACAAGCAGCAGTAGCCAGCATGGCTCACCTGCTAAGCATATTGTGCTGTGTCCTGGTTGGGAAATGTGTCATTTCAAGCCCAGTCTAAAGTAAGGAGTTGATGTTTTTTGCATAGATGTTACTTGTATGTATGGTCTTTACATTGCTTTGTTTGCATTTTATTTTATTTTTTTTGTACTTTTGTGTATTTACATTTTTGGCTGTATGTAGTTGTATTAACCTGAATTGAATGTTTTCTATTTTGTATTTAATAAATTGATTTGAAATCTCTTTGACTACTGTACATGTTTGACAGAGATTAGTTATGTGGTGACTGCATCCATTTCAGATGTATAATAACTGTTTTCCCCAAAGACTTAAGTTATAGTAGCTGGAAAGTACTGATAGTGAAACAGATGTATTGTTGTAGATCAGGGGTGCCCAGCCCTGTTCCTGGAGATCTACCTTCCTGGAGAGTTCAGCTCCAACCCTGATCAAACACAACTGAACCAACTAATTAAGATCTGAAGGAGCACTTGATAATTACAGACAGGTGTGTTTGATCAGGGTTGGAACTGAACTCTGCAGGAAGGCAGATCTCCAGGACCAGGGTTGGGCACCCCTGTTGCAGTGAGGGCTTCCTGGGGGCTAAGTGAGGGCTGCCCGTGCAGGGCCAGCACTAAGGGGCCAATGAGCAAATTCTCAGGGTCCCTGTGCTGGCAGCCCTTAGACTAGCCCTAAGTGGGCCTGTAAAAGGCCACCGCAGGTCTGTTTGCAGGGAATGTATCCGGTATTACCATTGCGCCACACCGCACTAAGCCCACAAGAAGACCAACAGCGGCCCAACACATTAAGCATCCCTGTACAGTATATACCACATATCTCACCTAGAGAGGAGATGTGCTGCTTGAGGAAACTTGACATTTTATACTGATGAAACACATAGGTGTCTTTAAAAGTCTTCTGAGTGATCTGTACAAAGTGAGATGCATGTATCAAGTGTTAAAACAAAACAAGTGAACGCATGCAAAATAGCATTTGTTTAGATAACCAAAGTCTGTGCCATTACAATACACACCACTTTTTACAGTATTTCTGTAGAAATAGATGACATTTAACAGACCTGTGCTACATGGTTCCAGTTTCCTATCAGGTGGGCGTGTGTCTGTAAAAGGAAAAACAATAGAGAAAACTTTAGCCGTTGGTCTTGGAAAGGAAATGCAGAAAAGGAAATGCCTACTTCCAGCGCATCCCTCTCATTTGTATTGACTTCCACTGTTTGTACTTTGTAACTGAAATGTGTATGGGCGGGAACAGAACAGCTAGTACGCTAGTCAGGAGAAACGAAACTACTGGCAACAGTTCAAGTCACTAAGTTAGGCTGTTTTAGCCGAAGTGCTTGATTTTTTGTGACACATCCGTAAACAACAATCAATTACACAGAAAGACGACCGGCAATCGGAAGACTCTGCGTATCATAAGATGCTCTTAAAGCACGAGGCTTTAACGTTACCGACTACACAATCAAACGGAAACAAGTTCTCCAATGAAACTCTAACTTTACAAAAGAGCGTTAACTTGATCAATTTTGACAATGTTATGTAACGTATACATTGTACATATTGCAAGTAACGTTACACTAGTAAACCTAAATTTACTACTTTAACTGTCAAACCGCGTGAGTGGCGGTGACTTAATTATACGCGTCCGTTTAGTTCTGAAAAAGAGTAAAATGTGTGTATAAACATTACAACAAAATAATATGCGATGCGTACCAGCCATTGTAGAAAATTATTTGATACACTCCATGATGAAAGTGCTGTTGTGTTTGTGGGGAGCCGCCATCTGTAGGTAGGAGGAGCGAGTGTTGCAGTTCACGGAAACGGCCACTAGAGGCATTTACATTGAGCGCCAAAATCAAAAGTCGGAGCATCTCACCGTGAACGGTAGAGACAGCAGAGAAAAAACACAAGTAGACTGATTTAAATTCTTACCATGTCACAAAATATACCACTAATATTTATTTATTTATTTATGTTTGTTTTTAGCAAATTCGCTGTTTTACATACAGTTTTTAAAAAAGCGGTTATGCAAGGAAAATGATGCATGTTTTCATGAGACCACTGACTGGATAACTGGATGAGCTCAGAGAAAGTTAATATCTGTTCAACATGCCTACACAAGAGATGTGAATATATCAGAAGTCATGAGACACCTTTTGTGACCACAACTAGCAGTATAAACATGAAAACAAACGAGTCTTCTGTTAACCATGTCAAGCCTGACATATGAAAAGTCAGATTTATTTATTTTTAATAGGCTGTATATATATTTTTAAAGTTTGCATATTTTTGTTGAATATTATTTTATGATCCATAGGCTAGTAGTTAAATATAGAATGAATATGGAGCTCGTAGTGGAGGAGGAATAAAAATTAAAAAAAATCAGTTTTATTCACAGCCTCAAAATGCAAAAATATGCAATTTATAGTGCAGTGCAGATGCTGTTACTCATGACCAAACAGTAAGACGAATTTTCTGATACTGAGCCTTTTATAACAGTAGCCTATCTGAGTTATGCATATCTATTGTCACTCATCTCCCAAAAACCATAACAATATAATGACATTTAAAAAGTTTTATAATCAAAGATATTTTTGTTTAATTGTGGGGGTCAAAATATGTAATGCAATGCAATATGATGACTGAGATTTTTGTTATATGTGTTATATGTTATTATAGTTGGCATGGGTTAAATTGTAACGTGATAAAATAAATTATTTCATTCATTAATAGTTATAGGCTATTTTACTTACCAAAAAGTGAACGGTCAATCAGAGGGCGTGTAGAAAATTGCGTGCAACTGTGTTTTTACAAAATTTTGATCGTGTTGATGGATTAAGAGGTCTTACAAATTCATGCGTCAAATATGATACAGCACGCTTTATAGGGTTAATGCGTCTCTTACAGTACAATCACAGTCTGCATGGCGTCTATTCTACAATATACGGTAGTGGTGGCGGTCTGGTTGGTCTGGTATTATGTTACGGGGCGTTCTTCCAATATCTGACTTTTAAATTCTGCTTGCAGTCTTGGAAACGAATATAGGTTACTGGAGAAGGAAAATGCTTATGCAAAGAGTACACGTTTGGGCTGCAATAATACTTTGCATTGCACATGCCTGTCTTTCATCTGAAAATCAGACAGGCAGTAATAATGTTACCAAACCTGAATCTAATGATTTAAAGTCAATATTAAATCTGGCTGGGAATGTTACTGAAAGTTTGGACACAGCAAAACCCGATGAAGACCCCATTCAGGCGCAGAGGAATAGTGAAGATGGAGAACAGATGAACAAAGAGACCCATGGAGCAAAACCAGGCGAGTTCATGATCAGTATGAGAGTTGAGGAAAGTAAATTCAGAAGAATTTTCTTTAAATGTCCTATATGGCACGCCGTTATAACATGCCTTAAAAATAACTAAAAATAATCTGTCGGTAGCCATCAAAACAGTTTGATTACCAGCATTCTTCAAAACATCTTTTGTTACACAGAAGAAAAAAAGTCATACAGAAAGTTACCCATTTTGGGTAAACTGTTAAGTTGTCTAAAATTTAGCAATATTTAGTCACTATTAATTATATAGTACTATTATTTTCAATTGTCTAGTGTCTTGTCAGTAGCCTACTATTAGTATTAGTATCTATTCAGCACATACTTATTCACTTAATGCTACAGTCATTATGTACAGTGCATAACGTTTTACGTTTTGTGTTGCAAAAGTTTTGTTTCTCTGATCACATCTGTTTAATATCAGGCTGTATACTTTAGGGAAAATTAGGTCAAGAATTTCTGCAAATACAGGAATGCTTAAGCAGCAAACATGATGCTGATTCACCAGCCTTTGTTTTTAGCAATAATGGTGAATCAGTGGGACATTTGCTGGCTCAGCATTTCTGCATTCCCACCAGAAGAAGATGTTTACTTCTTGAAGTAATTTCAAAAGAAAACCATAAGAAACCCTTTCGAGAGAGAGAGAAAATAGTTCCCTACTATTAAAAAAGGTTCCTTTTAGGCATCAATAGATACATGAAGAACCTTTAACATCCATGGAAACCTTTAAATGCACCAAAGGTTCTTTGTAGCGGAAAAATATGTTCTATATTATTAAAATGCTCTTTACATTTTTGGTTCTTTTACAAAAATGGTTCTTTTGAAAAGTATCCATGGAAAGATTCTGAGAGAACCCAAAATGGAACCTTTATTTATAAGATTGAATTGCCATGTGATTCATAGAGCAATGTTATCTTCCTTCTAAACACTCTCAGGCTCCTCTGTGGCATAATAAGTAGGCCTAACTCTTCCTCAATCTCAATCTATCAGATTGTCCACCGCTGGGTTTAGAGTCTCTGAAAGTCTGATGATCAGTTGGAGTCATCCTCATATTTGAGTGATGGGCTTGGTCCTCAGAGAGGACGCCTTAACATACAGGTCAGCCCACTGTGTGTTTGTTTAATAAGATTTTGAAGGTAGATTTGATGTAGCATGTTGTGAATTTGCATGTGTGTTGTTTGTAGTCTGGTCTGGAGGATGATGATGAGTATGATGGAGCGTGGTGTGCTGGGGTGGAGGATAAGGAACAGTGGTTGCAGGTGAATGCTCTGAGACCAACACTCTTTACTGGCGTCATCCTGCAGGGCAGAAACTCTATCTGGAGGTCAGTGTGTGTCTTTGATCTTCAGCATCATCACTTTCATTATTTGTACACACATTCCTTTATTAGAATCCATGCAAGGCAGCAGTACTCTATTGAAATTGCTTTGATAACTCTTTGTTTGGTAGATAATTTCAGCCGTAGGTGTGCTAACCATTGATATATTTATTTATTTAATTTATTTATTACTTTACGTAACTTTGTAACTTTTACAGTTCTCTTTTAAAATAGAGAGTTTGGTGTTAGCATCCTATCATGAAAAACAATAGTGCACTTAATTATATTGAATGTTTTACACTTTTAGTGTACTTTAAAACTTACAAGTACACTGTAAAAAATTATTGTGAATTTAACGGTAAAAAACTGTGGAAATGCTACAGTAAAAACCTGTTAAATGGTTAATGGTAAATTCCTGTAAAATTTACAGGGAAAAACCGTAAACTGACGTTCCCAGAATTCCCTGCGTTGCATTTCAAATTTTGTTTGAATTGGATGTTTTTTCTTTGAAATAACTATGTTTCTTCTTAGTTTTTGCTAATCAGTTATGTTTATTAGGGTTGTATGTTACATCTAATGTTGTTAAATTAATGTTTATTGCATATTTCAGTTTAATGAATCTCACCATGGTGGTGTTTAGTGTTTGTGTGAATGACACTGTGCACCTTCTATAAATGTTATTATTTAAAAGCTGCTTGTGATGGGCTTTGGTTCATCATGTGACTTTCTCATCACCACCTGCATTTGGTGGTTGTCAGTGTATTTCAAAGGTACAAAACAGATTTCAGTTCTTTAATAGGTTGGTATATTACCATTATATCTGTTAATGAAATTACGGTATTTAACTGTAAATTTAAATTAAAACCTAAAATGTTGTTACCGTATTTTTTACGGTAGAATTCCGGCAACCATGGTTGCCGTTTTTTTACCATAAATTTTACAGAATTTTTTTTAAAGTGTATATTTTTATAAAACTACTTGCAGATAATGTGATATTAATGAAGTAAAAGGCCACTTAAAACATACTTGGAGTTTCTTAACACACTTAAGTACCCTTTTAAATTAAATTTTAAATTAAATTAAATGTTTTACTTTAAAGTACATTTTAAATCACTGTATCAATAATCTTCTGTCATGTTTTAAAGTAAAGCACATGTAAAGTACATGATTATTATTTTAGTTGTAGCATGTTTTTTGATATTACATTTAATATATTTTAAATGTACTAAACTGCAACTTCATTATACAAATGTGTAATTACAAATATATTTTAATACATAACACAAGTTTCAGTAGAAATGACATTCAATTAAAATCAAAGTAAATGTTAGTTTACTTAAGTGGTTCAAAAAGCACTTAAATTCATCTAATTTAATTGAATAATACTATAATATGTTTTCATTTAATTGTAAATAACATGCAGTAAAGTGTCCAAAACATTACTTTCAGTTTGCACTTAAGTATATTCTTTTAAAGCAGGGGTGCCCAAACTCAGTCCTGGAGGGCCGGTGTCCTGCAGAGTTTAGCCCCAACCCTAATTAAGCACACCTGAACCAGCTAATCAAGCTCTTACTAGGCATACTAGTAACTTCCAGGCAGGTGTGTTGAGGCATGTTGGAGCTAAACTCTGCTGGACATTGGCCCTTCAGGACCGAGTTTGGGCACCCCTGTTTTAAAGTATATTATTTGTGTAATAAGTAGTCTACTAATAAGTGCTTCCGTACAAAGTATGCTAAAGTGTACTTTTTATTTTCACAAGGGTCAGCTTTTACAGGATATATGCATCTTCATTATATTCATCTTGTCAAATTGTGTTTGTGTGTAGCTTAAACTGGGTCCGCACATATAAGGTGCAGTTCAGTAATGACTCATCAGTCTGGAAGCCCTGCATGAATGGATCAGAGGAGGCCGTAAGTTTATGTTTTATAAGTAACAGTAACCTACTTTTATCAGCTCTGCACCACGGAGCTTCCCTGAGGATAAAACATGACTTAGGAGTTTATAAAAACAGAGAAGCATATAAATCTTTAAAGCCTATCATTTGTAAAGTAATGTTTTCCTACATGTGTTTTACAGTGTTACTGTTCTATTTGTGTACTATATTGTCTCTCCTGATCTGAGAAACTCTGTGCAGGTTTTTGTCGGGAATGTAGATTTGGAGACGCCGGTTCTGGCTCTTTTTCCTGAACCCTCAGTGGCACAATACATTCGCATCGACCCACAGACCTGGTTTAGCAATGGCACCATTTGCCTCCGCGCTGAAGTGCTGGGCTGCCCAGTGCCAGGTTCAACATTACACTACTGTACTTTGAAATATTTGGGTCAAGCTAATGGCATATGGAAACTTTCTTTTTGCCATTTTTTTATTTGAAACAGCATGAATATAAATACATTAGGCTATTTTCTTACATACACTGCCATTCTTAAGTTTGAAAGAAGTCTTATGTGAATAAAAAAGGCGGAATTAGTTGTATTATGAAATATTTCCTGTATTCCTGAGACGCAAAGCTGAATTTTCAGCATCATTACTCCAGTATTCAGTGTCACATGATCCTTCAGAAATCATTCTAATATGCTGATTTGCTGCTCAAGGCACATTTATTATTATTATCAATGTTGAAAACAGCTTTTATTTGAAATAGAAATCTTTTGTGACATTACAAATGTCTTTACTGTCACTTTTAATCAATTTAATGCATCCTTGCTGAAAACAAGTATTCATTTCTTTCCAAAAACAGTCTTAATGACCATAAACTCTTTAACGAGTGCATTTCTTCACTTTTTTCTTTACAAGACCTTACAATTATCCACTCAAGTCAGTCATCCTCCACTGTAGAGCTTACAACTTGTCTATGTGTAGATCCTGACAACCCACATTTTTCTGAGACTGAGAGCGGATCTTCAGATGACCTCGACTTCAGACACCATAATTACAATGAGATGAGGAAGGTTAGAGTGATTTTAGACCTTCATATTCATCCTGTTTATCAATGTAAGTGAACTGACACACGTCACTCTCCCTCTAGTTAATGAAGTCTGTGAATGACGAGTGTCCAAATATCACACGGATCTACACTATTGGGAGGAGCTACACTGGACTGAAGCTTTATGTTATGGAAATATCCGATAACCCAGGAAAACATGAGCTTGGTAAGTGTTCACTGTAAGATCTTGGAGCTTAGCAGTTATTCAGGTCCCTTAATCTAATAGACCACACACATAATCTGGCGTTCCAGTAATTGTTTTCCAGAGAATTCATTTTTCATGTCCTATTTTTCCTTTAACACAGATAGTAGATCATGTTTTCATAGCTCTTAGGCTCATTTTTGCTTATTCATCATACCTTTATGTAACATGTTGTTGTCACACATCTGCTTTTCATCACTGATTTGGCCAGAATAAACATTCCATCGTTGATCATATTTAGTTGGGGACTCGCCAAAAGCATATTGTAGCAGTTTGACTGCTTTAATCTCTCTGTGAGGGTAGAAAATGTTCCAATCAAAATTTTTCATGAAAAACATTCATCGGAAAAACATTCTAGCTCAACTTGATTTTTTTCTGGCTGCTGTTTAACTCAGAAATACATCACACACTCAAAAAGATATTTAAGTTTTATGTATTTAAATTACATATAAATTACCTATGTAATCCAAATGGATAAAGAAAATTATGCGCAATTCAAATTTAGGTCTAAATATTTATTTGAGTGCATAATGAATTACTGTTCCAAATTGTACATATTTTACTGTTTATGATAATACTGTTTGCATATAGGTGAGCCGGAGTTTCGTTATGTTGCCGGGATGCATGGGAACGAAGTTTTAGGTCGGGAGCTTTTGCTAAATCTTATGCAGTGAATACAACCGAGGCAATCAGCGCGTCGTACAGCTGGTGAAAGACACACGCATCCACCTGTTGCCATCTATGAACCCAGACGTGTATGAAACAGCCTATGAGAAGGTAAGCTAAGACGAAACACTGATGTAAGAAAAACATTGAAGTTATAGGTGGCAGTGTTAATAATATTGTTGAAGTTTTTATTATTATTACAGATAATTAAGATTATACATTCTATTTACAATTCCACAGAACTAACTGTGGAGTGATCAAGGGATTTTTTTTTTTTATCTAGTATTTATGTTTGTGCATCTGTTGGTTTCCACAGGGTTCCGAACTCTCTGGCTGGGCTCTTGGACGCTACAGTTTTGAAGGCATTGACATGAACCATAACTTTCCTGACCTCAACAACATCATGTGGGATGCTCAGGAGTTGGCCATGGGCAAGAGGAGAGTGAGCAACCATTACATTCCCATGCCAGAGTACTACACCTCAACTGAAGCATTAGTACGTAAGAACTGTCATCCATGCTTGGCGCTGGAAGCCTGTTTCTGCCGCAGAATTAAAAAAATTCGGAGAAAAAAAGTCCACAGAATTCTGAGATGATAAACTGCAATTACCGTTTTTTTTTTTTTATCCTGTGGCAGAAACAAGCTTCCATACTTGGAACTTCTTTAGAATACAGTATGTGTACTTATGAAACACTTTGGGTACAGTTGTCTTTTCAATAGTCTGTTAGTCTTTGCCGTACAGTTGAGGACACATTGCGCACAGGGGAATCAGGGTTAAGTAGATCTGAAGAATGTGAGCACTTCCTGTCAGCTGAAGCTCCCTGTGCTGGGGCCTCAGATAGAGAAACACACAGCAGTGAAAGAGCAGAAAACAGATTAGAAATGAAATTCACACTTCATCCAGAAAAATGATAGATGCAAACTCAAATATGAAGAAACATAATAAAAGAATATAAAAGTAGAATTCTTTTCTGTGGATTATGAGGTTATTATAGGCAACATTTCACTTTTGTGTTTGGGGGAGGGGTTACAGGGACCAGACTCACAATGAAACTGGACCCAGACCAAGACCCTAGACTAGACTAGACCCTAAACCAGATCCTGAGATAAAAGTTGGTCCACAGAGTTGTTTTTGTATAGTTTTCTAAAAATATGTCTATATAGTTTTTATTTACGATGACGCATTGCTGCCACACACATTATTTTTTCCACTTAATTATGTCATAATAATGAAATGCTATGTCGTTTTAACGGCATTTTTACATAATAACGAGATGTTATGCTTTTAAAATGGCAGTTGAGTTTGCATCTATCGTCTTAAACGTGTCATATCCTCTGGGTCTGAGTGCATATAATGGATAGTATTATTGTAGACAGATTGGAGATTAATCCTAATAAACATGCCGCTATATTAAAAACAATAACATTAAAATACATTTAAAACTGTGTATATTCTATTATCCCTCCTGCAGTAACTTCAGCAACGTGCAGATCCTCGTTTATCTCAGGACTGTGGCGAGCACAGATAATCGCTCACTTAATGTAACGATATTATATCTTCTATAATGGGAAAAACATACATTTTTATGACACGTCATTATTCGAGAAAAAAATGTGGTTACAACAAGAAAGTGTTAGTTTAATGACTTCTCGTTATTACGAGAAAATGTCATTTTAACGACATAACATGTTATTACGAGAAAATATGTCATTAAAACGATATAAGATCTTGTTATTATGACAGTTGAGTGGAAAAAATAATAGGCTGTGTGTGACAATGCGTCACCGTATTTATTAACTTTCATTTGTTTTTTATTCTTTTTTTTGCAACAGTTTATATCTCACAATTCAGACTTTTTTTCCTGCAATTCTGAGAGAAAAGCTGAATTGCAAGATATAAACTATACAAAAAAAAGAGAGATGTAAACAGAATTCAGAATTTTTATGGTTTTTAACCCTGTTCTACCACTAGAAATCATTATTGCATATACATACATATATAAAATGTTTGTAGTTTTAGTTATTTTAGCACATTTGGTAAACTAAATTTAGTTTAGTGAAATTTTGTTTTGACAACTAGTTTATGTAAAATACATTATGCAATGTTATTTCAAGTAACAATTTTTTTTTTTACATTTATAATTTTAGTTGTAGTTAACTATAATAACCCTGGTATATATATATATATATATATATATTTTTTTTTTTTTTTTTTGATGTTTAATGGATGGCCTGGATCGTGACATAAGATCTGGTATACCTGTGTTATTTTAGTATCATTGATGTATTACAGTTTGAGATTGATTTTTAGATATTTTGATTTTATTTTTGTATTTTCACTTAAATTTTAATGTATTAGTTGTAAAATTAAAATTTGTGGGGTTTTTTTTTTGTCATTTTTATAAGTTTGTTTTCTAAAACTATGTCTATATAGTTATTAACTTTCATTTATTAGTTTGTTTATTAGTTTTTTTTCCTCGCAATTCTGAGTACATATCTCATAATTTTCCTGTAATTCTGAGAGAAAATCTGAACTGAATTGATAGATGTAAACAGAATTCAGAATTTTTATGGTTTTAGATAACTATAATAACCCTGTTATACCTCTAGAAATCACTATGCCAAATAAACTGCATTACAGCAATTCAATTATGTTGATAATACTGAAAATAATCATGTTTTCCTTTCTTTCACATGCTCTCAGCTGTAGATGGTGATTACTGGCGTTTGTTGAATCCAGGTGAGTACAAGATAACGGTGTGGGCAGAAGGCTATTTCCCGCGCATCCGCCACTGCTCTGTAGGGTCAGAGCCCCACGCGACCATCTGTGACTTCGCCCTCACCAAGACCTCGCAGGATCGTCTTAAACAGATTCTGGCCACTGGTGGGAAAATTCCCCGTGACAATCAGGTACGGATCCGAGCTATGCGAATGCGCAAACTCCGTGCCAGCACCAAGATTCTCAACCGCCGGCGAGAACAACAGCAGCGTCTTAAAGTTAAACGAAAGTGAGCAGCTCATGTATAAAATAATGAGCCGGTCTGCTGCAGGTTGAGAGACTTTGAGATTCTGGACTGTAAACTGACAGAACAGCTTCCTCTACACTCCTAAAAGCTCCATTTCTTTGAAAATGAGATAAGGGACAACCGTTCCCCGAAGCCATTCGAGTCCGATGAATGATGTAAAGCTACTTGTTTTCACTTTTTCAACTGTTTTCCTCAGTCTGAGTACACAGTGTGTCCCTGGTCTGCTGTTCAACATTTGAATGTTTTTTAACCGCTAACAGAGATTTCTAAGAATGCCTCATATGTGAGCAAGACTCTGAGAATGTAGCTGGTTTCTACACTCAGAATGTGATGATATTATTATAAAACTAATAAAATATTTTACAGAAAGCACCTCTCTGTTTCTTCAGCTGTCTTAATTTAATGGTTTTAGCACTGCAGGAGTATTTTGGGCAAAGAAAATGCTGAAACATGCTAAAATACATTCATATTCATTATGTTATGCCTGAGAGCCAGCTGTGTACCAGTATTAGGACATTTCTTTCAATTACACATGTAATTGGACAGTTCATTAAGAATAAGGGGAAAACAGTGCCTGAGCTGGATATCTGGATTCAAAATTTTGCATTTATGTTTTTGTTTTTTTTTGTATTAATGTTGATTTCTACATAATACTTAATTTGTTACAGAATACCACAACAGTAGATCTTGTGTGTTTCAAACTTCCTGGGCAACCCAGTTCATTTTCCACACCTCTGCTCTCAATCAGTTATATACACTACCATTCAAAAGTTTGGGTTACATTTTTTTTCTCTGAAGGAAATGAATACTTTCATTCTGTACGGATGAAACATCACACGAGCTTTGACATTACATGAATAAATGACATTTTAAGAAACATCAAAATTTTAAATTGTAATATTTCACAATATTGCTGTTTTTGATGCATTACTGAATCAATATCAAATAACCGCAGCTATGTGAGCAAAAGAGACTTCTTTCAAAAACAGTTAAAAAAAATCTTAATCCCAAATGTATGGCATTGTATAATATTATCTAAAACCCTCTGCTGTATGGAATTAATCAATTCTATGTGTTTTCTATTTCATATGATGATGAACACCAGAGTTTTACAAAAATAACATTTTCCCCAATCCAGCTCATGACCTGAAATGAGTGACATGCCTGTCCTAAATGCTCTCTTTAAAGGAGCCAGATGCCAATGCATATTCAGTGCACTTCATCAGTCTAGGGTATGCTAATACAAGCCTCATTTATGCCTAAAAACAGCTCTTTTTTACGTTCTCATGCCAAACCCAAGATATGAAAAAGTTTCTTTATTTAATATATCTGTACCACTGCATCCTTAGTATCGTTAACACGAATAAAGTGAATCAAATGAGAATCGTGGATGAATAAAGGTAACATTCACTGCTACTCTGCTTTTAAATTTCCATATTCATGAACGGTCACCATTTATTAACAGAGAAGGATGACTAACTGAAAGCTGATGAACATTCAGATTTTGTCCTCTTTTTCATTTTAAGAAAGCTAAACTCATCTGTATAAAACACTCTTCCAACAGTTAAACCTGCCTTCTCCCATTGTCCTCATGTCTAGAGTTCAAAGCTCCCACCGATGTGAGCATCTGAACATTTCATATCTGCTGATTGTCCACGTAGGAGCCAAAAGCATATGAAAAACAGAACATTACAAAATTCCCAGTCCATTCAGTCCACCATCGGAAGAAATCGTATTCATCCCAATACTCACACGTACATGGTACATACTGCATTGCCAATCTACCACTCAGACCTCAGTTAGTGTTGTTACAGACAAGCAGTCTAAAAACGAAAACAAACAATTAGTAAAAGTGACACACTTCCAGAAAAAATGTTTCTGAAAATGAATATGGCATTGCAAAGTCTAAAATGTTTGGCAAAATGCAAAAATTGCCTTCGGCTTGAACTGCTTACAGTTAGATGGAAATGATTGGCTTAAGCGGTTACTGCATTGCTGCATGGATGAGCAACCAAAAAAAACATCCCATAACGCTCACGTGACTCATTCAACCTCCATCGTGGAGAAAAACTAATGCTGTTTGCTTTCATTCTCGCACAGACTGTTAAGTTTACACATTACATCTAAAAATGACAAACATGTCGAAGGTCATTCACATGCAGTGTGACCTTACACACACACACACACCAAAAAAACGCACACACTCTGTTTAAGGTAGTTTCGTTCTCCCATTATCCGCCTGACCGAGCTTCTTCCATATAGTTCAGCGATCAGTGTAAAATCGAATGCATTTGTATGTGTTAAAAGTGTGGTTGATACAGAGCTACGCGTCCACTAAGGCAGCCCGATGCGAACTGACAGTGAGTGGGTGAGAACTTCGAGGTGAGCACCACGTCGCTGTGAGAGTAGATGGAGCGAATCTCCCGCAGAAGAGCCGTCCGCACAGGCATGCAGTCCGTCAGTTCGGCACAGTGCTCATCGAACGCCAGCAAGCGAACGCCATAACCGTACGGCGAGCAGATGAGCCGGCCGTCGGGACTGAAGCACAGCTCTTTAATGTAGCCTCGGCCGACGTTAGCCTCCTCGATGTAGTGCGTGAGGCGCAGAGAGCAGCGAGGAGACACCGGAGGTCGAGGTGGAGCTCCCTCTTGAAACTCGTACACACACGTCCACTGAGAAAGATAGAAACGAGACTGTTGCAATTCATTCTGCACGTTCCACACTTTTTAGGTTTAGCTTACACCACTGACCTCCTGGTCGTCCATGTTGCTGGAGCAGCGTAACAATGTGGCCCAGCCTTTGGGGTGCAGCTGCAAGGAGGTGATGCAGTTTCCGCGGTCCCTCTCGCCTGGGATCTCTGGGGTTAAAACCTCAAGACTGTTTCTGGGTGACAGACCTGGACAAAGACAAAAGGTGAACACTAGAGTAAAAACTCCGTCATAAAAGCATGATTTGGTTCAAAAAGTGTACAGTCAAAAGCTAAACCAATGTTCACAATAAAAAGAAAGAAATAAAACTTTCGTTAAATAACGTAACTTATTAAATTCAGTCTTACCTTCTCTGTGTGGATGGGTTTTGCTGTCATTGGTGTGACGGGAACCCCCCGACGACCTGGAACCTGCTGATGAACCTTCTGAAAGAAAAGAAGAGACTTGATCTTGTAAATGAAGATGATGATGATGGGAACAGGATTCACATAGGGTGTTTGATAGGGTCGTGCATCATTCATAACTAAATTAAGATTTCCAGTGAAATTCCAGTTCAGTTCCTGAGGTAGCAAACAGAAACAGTAATTGAAATTTACATTTAAGGAAGTAGAATTAAAATGTAATGAATTGAAATGTAATTAAATTAATTGATAGAAATGTATACAACTGCAGTTTTCTATAGTGCTTTTTTAAAATTGAGATTACTTAGTATTTTATGAATTACCCATAAACAAGTCATACACTCAAAGTACTGTTCAAAAATTAAAGAAAGTATTGAATAAGTTGCATTAAATTGATCAAAAATGACAGTAAAGAGACAAGCATAATATTGCAGTTTCTATTTCAAATAAATGCTGTTCTTTTTAACTTTGTCACAAAATCCTGGAAAAAACATATCAGTTTCCACAAAAACATTAAGCAGCACAGCTGTTTTTAGCATTGATAATAAATGGAGCAAATCAGCATATTAGAATGATTTCTGAAGGATCATGGGACACTGAAAACTGGAGAGAGGGTGCTGAAAATTCAGCTTTGCATCACTGGAATAAATTAGCCTACATTAATTTTAAATTGTAATAACATTTCACAATATTGTTTTTTTATTACTGCATTTTTGATCAAATAAATGCTGCTTTGGTGAGCATAAGAGACATTCAAAAACGTTTTTAAAACATTCATCAACCCCAAACTTGACTGCTAGTGTATGCTTTGTTAATGTTAATGTTTGAAGTCAATTTATACACATTTCATTATATTTAACAATTCTACTTTTATTTTATGGACTAGTGGAAAAACATTTAATCACCCAGAATGATTTAATTTACCCCAGTCTTTGAACAACATGGAAATCTTAAAACACCTAAGAAACTTAGAAAAAAAAATTGTATTAATGATGTTAGATTAGTGAAATAATCCCTTGTTTATTGGAGTTTGTGCTGAATTTCTTTTAATTGCAGTATTAAAATTCAGTTCAAGTTTCAACTCATGAATCGAAAGAAACGCCACTCTTAAATTTTGAATGTTGCCCTATCCCACCTATAGCAAATTTCACTCTTTAAATGCTAATCAATTTCAACGCTGCCTCCATAATTTCAGGCCTTAGTATTCCTCATTTCAGATTCACATGTATCTTATTTATGTTTTATGTATGTACCTGTGCTGAGTGGAGCCCTGCGGGCCCGTAGGATGCGGTAGCTGCCGACCTCAAGGCTTTGGGTGAGATCAAGGTCATGTAAGATGAGCAGGTAACCAGACGAGGTGGAAATCAACATCTTACTGCAGTCTGGAGTCAGACGCATCCGCATAAGATAGCGTGTGTGGAAAAACTTCTTGTGTGGACAGCCATCTTCTGTGAACCTAAACAAACAGCAAGTACAATGACACACATTTGCACACAATCACTTACATAAGCAATCTTAAAGGAGTAGTTCACAAAAAAAAAAAAAAAAAAAAATCAAGATATCCTAAAAATGTACTTATCCTCAGACCACCCAAAATGATCAGAGCAGATTTGGAAAAATGTAGCATTACATTTACACTTGCTCACCAATGCAGTGAATGGGTGCCGTCAAAATGAGCGTACAAACAGCTGATATAAAGATCACAATATTCCACAGGTTATCCATGTGACTCCAGTCTATCAATTAATGTTTTGTGAAATGAAAAATTCATCAAGACATTTTTACTTCAAACCATTGTCTTCAATCCATAATATTGCTTTCTCCAGTTAAAAAGCCATCTCTTTTGAATCTGGAGATGCACAGATCAAGCACCACTTATAAGCAAAAACAGTCCAAAACAGTTCTAGGCAAATATGTTGGTGGATTTTGATGCAAGAGGACAAGAAGTGATGGTTCTATTTTCACTGGATGAAATGTTATTATAGATTATAAACTTATAGATTTTGGCCAGAAGTAATGGTTTAAAGTAAAAAAAAAATCTTAATGATGGATTTGTTTCTAACAAACATGCAGTTTCTCACTTCACATGATATTAAATGATGGACTGGAGTCTTGTGGATTATAGTGATGTTTTTATCAGCTGTTTGGATTCTAAATTTCTCGAAATTTTTCAGACGAAGAAACAAACACATCTACGTTATGGATTGGCCTGAGGCTGAGAATTTTCAGCAAATTTTCTTTTTTTTTTTTTTTTGTGAACTATTCCTTTAAAACAGTAGATTCACACCTCCAAACCACAAAACATACCTGTTGGTATCCCATGTGATGACATTTCCATCAAATCCTGACGTCACCAGCAGGCGAGTGTGTGTATCATACTCTATGTTCTTGACCCAGCTGGCGTGGCCATGCAATGAGCACACCTTCGAGTTGAGTTTACGCAAATCCCACAATGCAATGGTGGTGTCATCAGAGCAGGTCGCAAACAGCCGGTTGTCGAGAAACCTGAATAGTACACAACATCAGCCAAACAAACTTAGACAACACAGTGGTCATCCTCATAGACTTTATGATTGTGCCAGACAGTATATGTGTGTGTAAGAGATGGAAAAACAAAAGATTTACAGAAGCAACTAAGACATGAAAATTGTAGGGTATGTAAAACTTAGTGTTCAACATGCAAGTTGTTTTGAATTAGTTCTTACATAAAAAAATGTCATAGAAAAGATTTTGCTCATGTAACTGAGGTTCCTGCACACTGTGATCCATTATATATTTTGTGCACATGTACCTTATGTTGTTTACACAGTCCTCATGAGCCTCCACCAGTGTTTTGATATGTCTGGAAGAAACGGGGTCGAACAAAAGCACTTCTGTCTGCTCACAAGCAACCGTCAAAACTGACCTAGAAAAAAAAACATTATACAGGTGTTTGTCAATTAGGATAGAACTTTTCTGTATGGCAGATGTATCCTATTGTAAAAAGTAAAAACAGCGTTGTGCTTTAAAAAGGATCAATTGAACATACATATAGAATAGACATAGCGTGAAACGTTTTACTGCATTGCTTTGGCTTAATTTTTGAAACAGTCTTAACATTCCATAAACTGTAAGTGCAATTGTCAGAACTGTTTACATCACAACTCTATTATGTGTCTGCAAAATGTAGTCACCCAAAACATTTATTTCATGCTTCAAAAGCCTAGTTACTGTTCCAGCAAATTGGTCAATGCCATCAAAATGAAGTGTTTTTATCTTTGTGAGAGCTGTACTGGTCAAAATGTGCTTCTTTTTTTTTCCACCATAGCGGTCAACTGTTGACACGAAGAGCTTACTATGCCATATATTTTGTCTAGATGAATGCTTCTATGCATCACACTAAGCTTTTTAGAAACAGATTTCAACAGTAGGTAAAAGTTTACTAGGAAAAGTCAATACTTTATACACACACACAGGCACACGCACTTGTCAGTTTAGCAGATGTCACAAATATTCCATGTCACAGGCATTTACAGAATATACATGCATGTCTGACAGATTTTAATAATTGAATGGATCTTTTTGCATGTGATGGCATGTGATTATCAACTCATCAGTTTTAATCAGCATGCTATGTGCATTTAATTATTGTGCAAATTCTACTTACTCTTTTGCACACATGCAATTTAAAAAATGAACAAGAAATTCAAATTTGATGTGAATTTTTTTTTTTTCATAGATATGATAGATATGAGAGATTTCTTAAAGGAAAAAACAAACAAATTGAAGAATTGAGCCAAAGTGATCAAGAGACACTATGTGTTAAATAAAAAGTGTTTGCCCATTCTGGGCTTGTATTCTAACCAGACATTTGATATTTCTTATTAAATTCTTAAGTAAATTGAACCTTTTAAAGTAAATATTTATATTATATTACATTACATATATATATATATATATATATATATATATATATACACACACACAACAACAACAATAAAAAAAAATAAAAAGTCAAATACTAACTGATTTTGAACTCTAAAGTCATTAAAAAAACTTCCATGTTTGAAATCGGAAATCCCTCTATGGTACGGAGTTGGCATATGGCAACAACTAATTTCTACTTACCTTGTTAGTCTGAAAAAAATACAATATATTGCAATATGGTAATTAAAAGGGCAGGTCTTAAGGTATTCAATGATGTGCTGTTTTTAATTAAAATGACATTTGAATGTTCCTCCAAAACACTTTTTCACACTGTCACCCTCACATGTAGGGCACCTGCTGAAGTTCTCCAGAAACTGCTCTGTTAACCTCATTTCTGAACATCTCTTCTCAAGGGGGATTTTTTTTTTGCATCATCTTTGGTTAGTAAATTACATATTTTTATTCACAAATCAACATTGTCTAACATAGTTTTACTGTAAATTGAGAAAATTTCAATGTTGCCACATGGCAACACTGTACCACTACGGAAAAACAGGTGTGTTGCCATATGGCAACGCTGTGCCAGAGTGGAACTGAAGTAATGTATTTCCCCACTGGGATTTTTTTATAGATAGTAACATCAATAATATGATTGCAGTTATTTATTTGAAGTGTTTATTATAGTATAGTTGTATTTATGTATGAATAGGAAAAATATTTATTCTTTTCAGAAAATGAATACAGCAATATTTCACGGAAAGGGCAATAGGAAGAGTGCAGAGTTGGCTCTTCCATGTGATGACAATGAGGATGAGTTATCATCCAGTGACTGTAACAATGAGTATGTGTGTGCATGTGTATGTGTGTCTGTATGTGTGTATGACAGATTTTGATGGAAATTAAGATTGGATGCATCAATTTCTAAAAGAAATGTGCATTTCAGTTGAAAAGAAAATCATAATTTAATAGAAAAACTACTTTTTTGGCCATTTTCCATTGTGGTACACTGTTTTCCTAAATACTCCCCCCAATTTTTTTTTTCAAAAATCTATTTTGATTTGTATAATTGAAGCTATTTCATGCAATAAAACCTTATTTGAAAAAAATGTTTCATGGTTAGAACATAATGCATACCATAGAGGGAGATATATATATATATATATATATATATATGCGCGTGTGTGTGTGTGTGTGTGTTTCAGCACATATGATTACATGGGAGTTTTAAAGAATACATATGGAAAAAAAATCTTGAAAAAGTTTTTGTTAAGTAGTCAACAGTGCACACATAACTGAAGAGACACTCACACACGGATTGAGCAACGGGACTCATGACAACGCCAAGCTTACCCGTCCGGCGAGTACTCCAAGTTGAAGACAGCTCCGTGGGTTTGTGTACTGAGGTTCACCGAATCCGTAGCCGGGCTCATGGACGAATAAAGCCGTGTCATGGTGCGGAAATGATCCCTCGCGGGATCCACGAACGGCCCCCTGCGGACTTTCCTCCTGCAAATCCACGAGAACAGGGAGTCGCAAGCGCTCGAGACCCTGCACCCCGAGCCCGTCCCGCCTTCTGCGGGCACCTCGAGCCGCAAGCTGCCCTGCGTCCTGGCACTCTCGCGGCCCGCTTGCGGAGAGGATGGTCTCGTGGAGCACCTGTCTTCATTGCTGTCGTCCTCCTCCTCCTCACGCAGCAAGTCTGTGCGCGGCTCCTTATTGTCGCTCGGCTGTCCCGAGCTCATGGTTGCACGAATGATGCTGGCGTCTCCGTTTTGAGACTCACCCAGACTCACCCTCCTGCAGTTTGCGGACAGGCACTGGACCTGCGAGCCAGGCCGTCTTGCAATGTGTGCAGAAACCGCTTAAACATCCATTAATACAAACACAAGAGTGCTGCGGATGTGTGCGGATACAACAGACTACGTATTTCCGGTTCCTTCTCTGCATAAATTAAAACCAAACTGAGATAGCTTTGATTGATTTCTTTGTTTGTTTTAAGACTTTTTAGACTATATTAAAAATAAAGTCTTTCTAATATAAAACTTAAAAAGCCTTTATTTTATTTTGGGAGAGTGTTAACATTAAATATGTTCATATAAATAACTTACGCCAATATGTGCCATATTAAAATAAATGCTTCCTATCAGAAGACCTTGTGACTATCAATTCTCTATATTCACTGACTGAAAATTCATACATGGTGGATTCACGCAAAGTCCTTCACATTACTGGCAACTAGTGATGAGAGAAACGAAGCATTTTCGAAATCGAATCTGAACCAACTGCAAGATGATTCACTGATTCGAAGCGTTTGAAACCACAGGCTAGCAGAGCGGTGTTAATGTAATAAAACTCAGTCCAAAAATGCATAACGAGACTTTTTACGAACTATTACGAAGTGCAAATGTGTAAACTCGATTCGTCGCAAAATGTAAATGATATTATCGCTCAGATCTGCTAAATGCGCCATTAAGATATGACAGGAACATGATTTTCTGTAGAGCTCAGATTTTTTAAATGCACAAATCGTAAAATAAATTAATTAATTAAATACTACCGCTATCTTTAGACACTAGTTCATAGGTTCTCCAGATCAACGCGAAACATCTGAATTTTGAGATGTTTCCAAACCATAGCATATGTTCTGCAATCACGTTACAACCACTGATGCGTAACAAAAGACAAAGCGTTTCAAAGCTTCATGAAGCAGCACGTCTAAAGCACCTATCATACTATACTGACAACACAATCAGTGTTCTTGAGAAAATTATTTATTAAAGGCTTCCAAATACTGAGAGAGAACAAAAAAGCAGGTTTGTGTTTAGAATGATAACTTAATATCTTATTAAAATTAAAATAAGATCCACACTTATTCCACATATTCAATCACTGCATCAGTAAGGTAAGTTCTATTCACTTAACTGAAAAGAACTTTTATGAGGTATAGTTATGCAAAATGTCTTAGTCAGCATAAGTAAGAATTTTAAGCTGGATTCAGATCTGAAACCCTGAGATGCTGCATCTCATCCTCTGCTGGATGTTGCTGTCATACATTTGCTGCATATTCTTCAATGTAGTATGACAAAACCCACTGCGCCGCACTGGTATCTTTTAAACTTTAAGGGATAGTTCACCCAAAAATGAAAATTCTGTCATTAATTACTCACCCTCATGTCGTTCCAAACCCGTAAGGCCTTTGTTCATCTTCAGAACACAAATTAAGATATTTTTGATGAAATCCGAGAGCTTTCTGACCCTGCATAGACAGCAACGCAACTGACACATTCAAGGCCCAGAAAGGTAGTAAGGACATTGTTAAAATAGTCCATGTGACATCAGTGGTTTAACCATAATTTTATGAAGTTACAAGAATACTTTTCGAGGTGCTCTCGTGAATGCCCGTCGAAGACTGACACGGAAGAGAAGAAACTGTTGAATAAAATCGTTATTTTTGTTTTCTTTGTGCACAAAAAGTATTCTCATAGCTTCATAACATTACAGTTGAACCATTGATGTCACATGGACTATTTTAACAATGTCCTTACTACCTTTCTGGGTCTTGAACCTGTCAGTAGCATTGCTATCTATGCAGGGTCAGAGAGCTCTCGGATTTAAAATATCATAATTTGTGTAACGAAGATTAACAAAGGTCTTACGGGTTTGGAACGACATGAGGGTGAGTAATTAATGACAGAATTTTCACTTTTGGGTGAACCAACCCTTTAAAGGGATAGTCAACCTAAAAATGAAAATTCTGTTCTCATTTACGCCAAACCTGTATGATTGACTTTCTTCTGAGGAACACAAAAAAAGATATTTAGAAGACTGTTTGTGATCAAACAGTTTTGGTGACCACTTCTATTATATAAAGATCATTTCTCAAAATATCTTCTTTATGTTCCACAGAAGGACGTCAGTCATACAGGTTTGGAGTAGGGGAGACCGGGGGCAATTTAAAAATGATTAGTGTTGCTTTTAAATCTTTTTAAAAATAAAATGAATATTATTGCCACATGATCTCATTGAGTTCTTCTGTTAATATGTTTATCTTGTACCATTTCATTAAAGACTGTTCTTGACTCATCAGCTGATTAATGTATTTGAGTAAAATATATATTTAAATAATTAAAATCTAGTTACCTAGTAGTATCTGTAGTAACATTATTAGATACTACAGCAGTAAAGTTCCTATTTTGTAGGTTTTTATTTGAGATACCATGGTTTAATATGACTTATTTTTCAGTGTTACAATTGCCCCCAAACACTGTTACAGTTGCCCCCACCAAGGGGGCAATTGTAACACTCTGACTTCTATATTATAGTCTTGTCCTTATTAGTGAAAATATATCAGTTGCATTATTAATTAGTGCACCTATATCTGTTTCTTGTATCAAAAGATGACTAGTGTATTTCAAGTAGTCTGTGAGGTATGAAGGAAAATGTAAAAAAAAGTTACAATTGCCCCCGGTCTCCCCTAAATAAGAACAGAATTTTCATTTTTGGTTGAACCTTTTAATGGCCATTATGCTCTACAACATATCTCTAACTCTCTGTGATTGACTCTCTATCATACTGTCATACACAGAGCGATACACACTGAGGACCTCGAGTGCCGTCGGCCGCATGTGAGGCTCCTTCCTCTTGCATTCTGTGTAGATCTGAAACAAGTGAAAATGGATGACATCACTTCCCAGGACATTCCCCAATAGGAAGCGTGTCACATCTGGAATCTTCCAGATATCCGTCTTTTCATCGTAACCAGGCATAGCTTCATCAGAGAACTGCACATCCTCGCCGTAAGGCCACAACTGCTCAGGAGCAACGAAGTCCCCAGTGAGCTCATGGTGACCACACTTCACCCCCTGACGTCCCCTCTCCACCTCAGGCAGCGCATCCAAGTCGTTGGCCAACAGACGCATGTCAGATGCGAGCAGAAACTGGCTGAGAGTTTTGTGCAGGTCGTTGGAGTCACACATGACTCGGATGCCCACCGGACTGCTGTGCAGGTACGCAAGGAAGGCGACGTGGTCTATTGCCAGCTGTAGTCGAGTATGCCAGGAGTTTCGCCAATGATATCGGTCTTTCGCAAGAGTGGCATCGAGCGTCAGTGCTGATCCCAAAGGGTGATACTCTGTAACAAACACACCATCCTCTTCACACGCCCCTACAAGCGTCACGACGTGGGAGCTCTGCAAGGCACGTAGCATTGACAGTCCGTGAAGAAAATCATCTGTATACTGCTCTGATGACAAGACAGAGAGCGCCACCTTCTGCCCTCGCCACTCTGACAAATAAACCTAGAAAACACAGTCATACATCCGTAAAAGTCTCTGAGGAACAGTTCACCCAAAAATGAAAATTTGCTGATAATTTACTCGATTACAAGAAATAATGTTATAAATAATGTTGATTTTCCTGAACAGGCTTATCGTTTTGCTTCATAAGATCTCAATATGTTTTCAGGAGCTGCATGTATTAGTTTTGTGTTTTTTGGCTTGCTTTTTTTCTCAAAGTGACAGCACCCATTGCATTTTCTTAATCACCAAGCTCCACGGCTTAAGCTAAAAATCATCTTTAGTGATCTACTGAAGAAAGAAAGTCACCTACATCTTGGATGGTATTGTTTTCCATTCGTTTAAAAATGATTAATAGAAAAATTAAAGGATAGATTAATAGTTTATCAAAAATAATAATTAGTTGCAGCCAAACTCACCTTCTTCACAGCCCCTTGTCCAATGAGCTTCACACGGCGGACCTCAGCACGAATTTCGTGGCACTGAAGCCAAGGGGTACAGGTGGTCAAGGTGCCCACTTTAAAGTGGTGAAGCGGGCACTGTGTGTGCACTGAGAGAGGGTTAGTGTCCTGATACAGGGCATCTAGATAGAAATACAGCAGCAGATTGGCACAGAGGAGAGCTGCTAAGCAAAGCAAGACCGCAGGCAGGCCACACCTCGTCCCAAAGGTGCCATAGACAGCTGTGCCACCCATAATGACATCTTAACCTGTTGATCAGAACACATGAAGTGATTTCAGACAAAATATGTCAAGTGGGAAATGAGAACAGCAGTCATATTATCAGATATAAGAGGTTTGAGTTATAATCGGTAACATATCATTCACAACAGATGGACTTTTAAAAAAGCTTTCTATTTGAGAAATTTCAGATTTGGGGAGCATTTAAAGAGATAGTTCACCCAAAAATGAAAATTCTGTCATCATTTACTCACCCTCAAGTAGTTCCAAACCTGTATGATTTTCTTTGTTCTGCTGAAAACAAAAGATGATATTTTGAAGAAAGTTTGTAACCAGGCTGTTTTGGGGCACCACTGACGTCCATAGTAGGAAAAAAAAATACTATGGAAGTCAATGTTGCCCCAGAACTGCTCTGTTTCCCACACTCTTCAGAATATCTTCCTATGTGTTCAGCAGAACAAAGACATTCATACAGGTTTGAAACTACTTGAGGGTGAGTAAATGATGACAGAATTTTCATTTTTGGGTGAACTATCCCTTTAAGTGCCTTATTGGAGTGTCGACAGTTATAATACATTTTGTCTAAACTCACGATGCTGTTCACTGCGTTTTTAAACAGAATATTTAAAACAGAATATTTAAAACAGAACATTTAAAACATAATAGTCATTCAAAATAGACTGTTATTTTGCCCAGAGGGTGTTTCTAATATGATTTTATGAATGTATGCCATGAACACACCAGTTTGCATTAGCGTAAATATACTGATTCACCAGCCGCAGACACTAACGCTCTCCACTTCATACGACGTCAAAATAATTCATTTCAGTTGTGCAAGCGTTGAATAATTTGGTGGTTCAGATTCCACGCCGTCAGATTCTTCAATGTTGTTGTTCCGGATTGTCTTGCTCTATGAAGTTAAGAGAAGCGCACTGTACCCCGAAGACACATTGACATCTAGCGCCATCCCAGTGTAACGACATCGAAGTCCAGTGCCCAAAAGGTCGACACTAGTTATATAGGCCTATAAAGAGTAAAAATTGGGCAAAGTTGACCAAATTATCCTAAAACAATTTTCAATAGTATCTGTAGCACAGATGAGCGCTCAGTATAAACTATATAGGTAATATATAGGCACAAAGTGCTTCCTAAGATTGAACTTCTGACCTCTGACCAGTTTCAAGTCTCCCCTCAACATTTTTAAAGTAATGAATAATGGAAATAATTAGTAAACTTTTTAATTAATATTTTGCATTTGGTTTGACATCTTATCTTTAGGTCAAACAGTGTTTAGTGGATTAAATAGATTAAATATTCAATATAAAAGTGTACCAAAGAATATTCTTTAAAAAATAACAGTGTTGTCAATGTGTTACTGTGAAAAAAAGAGAATAAGATCAAACATTGTATATGTATAATATACATTAAATACTTATTGCAGTCACTGTATACATGTATAAATGTATTTGCATTGTTTAACAAAATATAGAAGTATAGGCCATTTATTTTAAAGAAATCTAGCACAAATATTCAAAACATTTCACATACTGAAATGTGTAGTTTCAGAATATGAACCAACAGATAGATGTACATTAATCAAAATAGAGACAAGATGTCTTGGACACTTTCTTTTTTGTCAAACTTTGATGAGGGACATGTTAATATAATGAACTACACCATGAATATTCTGTTTGGACACTTGTGAACTTGGACTGACCTTGAAAGTTGACCTTAACAGAAACTGGTTAAAAGTATTTTTTTTATAAATATATTGGTAAATAAATAAATAAATAAGTGACTAAGAAAGTTTAAGTTAATTCAAAAAAAAAAAAAAAAAAAAAAAAAAAGCTCTAGAATTGTTTATTTGAATTAATTATTTTATTTAAGATGCTACTTGGTTTAATATTTTGTATTTATTTTAGTGAATTTCCGATATTTTTAAGTGTGACATTTTCAAGTGCCCAAATACTTTTTGTGGCCTCTTTATATATGGCACCGTTTTTCCTACTTCTAGCACTGGTAGTGAAAATTAATATTTAAAAAAGCGGGGTATTTATATTTTCATATCAGTATCAAAAGTATTAATATCTCAAGATAACTCCTATTACTAAGTAACAGATGAACTTCAACAGGCTTCTGGAGTCAATGTTTCAGAGTCAAAATGGAGGGGAAAAAACCTAACTATTTCACACTTTAGTTGCTTTTGTTATTAGTTATACACAGTATGTTCTTTCTTTAACCCACACGTGAGTTATCTTTTATTCATAAGAGAACACAAGTCGGTTTCCATGGGCAGCGTTTATTAAATATTAAAGCATGTGGTGTCGAATTGACACCCTCATGCCACAAGCCCTTTATCTGAAGATCAGGCAAGACCTTTAATGTCAGGGCAATGCACTTCACCTGGGGCACACTCTAATTTCAGGCAACCAAAGTTTGTATAATGTAGATTTTTGACGGCAAAATGGAGCGACGCACATCCAGCGCTGAGGAGCGAGCCGAGAGGAGAGTGAGGTTCCGCGTGGCGTCCGCGCGCAGCGGCCGCGTCCTGAAGGAGGTGTTCAGAGAGCAGGCGCTCGAAGACTCCGCGGACACGGACACCACTGCCAGCTCAGAGCCGGAACGCGCCACCTCTCCCGGCCTCACTGAGGCGAACAGCCATCTGAGCGGCCTGGCGGGGACAGAACCGGACGACAGCGGCAGCGAACCGGACGAGCTGCTCATGTACGCTAGTACAACCAAGGAGAAGCTTTTCACTGGAAAACGCGTGAACATCTTCAGTAAGAACGGAACTATTCGGGGCGTGAGGGATAAAGTCAGCGCGGGACAGGTGCTTTTTAACAACCTGTCCAAAATGTATGGGGTGAGTTTTGTTTGGAGCAATATAATTACTTAATACATTTATTGATGTTTAATAGAGCTGTGAAAAGATTTTTCTGTGGGCCTAAGAGAAGAAAGGGAGAATGGATGGGTGAGTTTCTAATAGCTGGGAAAGGAACTCAATCACCCTTATTAAGACATTCAGGATTAATGACCGACTAATTGCTATAAGAAAGAGGCTAAGTTTACAGAATAACATGCCCAGGTTTATATTTCACCTAAAAATAACAAGAAATAAGAAACGTTAACATGCTTAGAAAAATAAAGACTGTATAGGATGTTTGTGCAGTGTTACTATGACAGTTAAGCACGACAATATAGACATTTTCATACCGAATATCATTTATTTTTCCTTTTGATTTCAGGGTGTTTTCTTGAGATGCACCCAACAAGGTCTCATAATTGCCATATTCAGAGAAAAATGAGTGCTCCACTTCATAACACCCATTATCAGATTGGTATAAGAATTATTACATTACCATGTAAAAGTGTTACCAAGTGTTACAAGGAGTCAAAAGTCTGGACACACCTACTCATTCTTTATTGTTACTTATTAAAATTTGTAAACTAAATTAAAACTTTTTATGTGGCACAATTTTTGTAGAAACCTTTAGATCAAAGACCTTTAAATAAATACATTCGGTTATAAATACAGTTAGATATGTTACAGTGTTTTCATTGTAATGTTACTATAAAAAACATTACTTACTCTTGAAGAAATATGAAAAGAATTTATTTATCCTGCTAATTCTATAAGTTAATTTCAGATTTGTTTATAATTATGACTCTGTTATAGTTATTTGCCAATATTATTCAGGTTGTTTCACAGACTATTTCACCATTAATCTGTAATGTGTGTCTGATAAATTAATAAATAATGTGTATCTTTCAAAGGATTCACTTATTATGAACCGGCCTAAAAGACCATGAGATTGTGTCTGAAAACAGCACTGGATGTCCTGCAGCAGAGGATGCTGGGTCACAAATTAGGATGTCACCCTGGGTGGATGTGCAACAAGTTTAATCGTGTGAAAGCGATGACAGCGGCCAATGTTTTTTTTTTGTTATGTTTTTAAGTGCTTTTCAATATTTGTTATATTATGGTTCTGTAAATATATTTTATATTCACTTTTTGCAAAAGCATTTTTGAAAAAAGGAACCGAAGGGATCTGTAAAGTCAGTTGGTTGCTTGGAATGTTCTCTTTGCCTATGTTTGAGGTGCCTTTTCTTTATTTTGACCTTTCATTGTTTGTGATGAAATTGTGATTTTTTTTTTAGAACATGAAGATGTTGCAATCAAGTTTTATACATATCTCTTACGTTTTAATGCAATAAAAAAGTCACACCAACCTTTTTATTTTTATTAATACTTTTTATATTCATTTTTGATTAATCTAATATCAGATTATGCATGGATTCTGATATCAAAAATCAAAAAAGAATTTGCTACCTTTGTTTTTTTATTCATCTGATAAAAATGTACAGTAACTTTGATTTGCTGCCACTTTGACGGGCACTGTGAATTATATGCAAACTGGATTTTCATCTGATTTTAGAGTGATAGTAGTTAAGAAAGTAGTAGCAGAATAGTTGAGATTTCAGAAGACAGTAAGGAGAGCGAAGACCCCGTACAGAAGAGCGCAGGGATAGGCCACCAGCAGCTGCTGCCCACTCATGTCAAGAGTGGAACTGAAGATCTTAGAAGCTGATAGACTGCACCAGCCAATCACAAACAAGGCCAGGAGCGTTCCCAAGAGCCCCCTGCATTAAAATAAAAGTTATTATATAAAATTGATATTCACATGCAACATACAGTCAAACCAAAATTCATTCAGACACCTTCAACATTTCTCACATTATCACAGTTTATTTGCTATAGTTTAGAAAATAGTAATAAAATACGACAAGAACTCAGAGTTAAACTGTGTCAGAACAAATTCATCTTGATAATGTCAGATAACTTTGATAGAAAGGTATGTAACAAAACATGCTCAGGTCAAAGTGTCACATCAAATGTTTGGACCCAAATGTTTATCAATTTTACTGGAGAACCTTTGAATAATCTAAAGAACCATTTTCCACTATAAAGAACTTTTTAGTCAACAGGTTCTGTGAACGTTAAAGGTCCATTCACACCAAGCCTGATAATTATAACGATAACAATAAAGATATAGTTTTAAAAACTGTTAAAAGAATAGCAGAGTCCACATCACAACTATAATGATAATGACACAGAAGAACAATGTGGTTAGAATCACTTTCAAATACTGATAAAGAATAATAAAAACTTTAACAGTCAATCAGAATCCATCCTGCTTTAAAGAACTTGAGCATGTAAAGAAATAGTTGACTCAAAAATTAAAATTTGCTGGAAATTTACACACACTCAGGCCATCCAAGATGTAGATGAGTTTGTTTCTTCATCTGAACAGATTTGGAGAAATTTAGCATTATATCACTTACTCACCAATGGACCCTCTGCAGTGAATGGGTGCCGTCAGACTGAGAGTCCAAACATCTGATAAAAACATCACAATAATCCACAAGTAATCCACAAAACTCATTAGTATGGATTATGGACTTGTATTTTGCCCAGATGTCACAGTTTAAAGTTAAAATGTCTTAATGATGGATTGGTTCCTTACAAATGCAGAGCTTTTTGGTTCACAAGATGTTCATTGATGGACTGGAGTCATATGGATTACTTGTGGATTATCATGATGTTTTTATCAGCTTTGTGAACTCTCATTCTGATGGTACCATGGTGCGCTGGTATATTTATGGTTATCGTTCTTGATGTGGATGGGCCTTAATAGAACCACAGATGCCAATAAAGAACCTTAATTTTTAGGAGTGTATGGAAAATTTAAATAGACTTGGACATATTTAGTGGTCTAAATCTTTTTTTTTTTTTTTTGTGGCTATAAAACACTCAAAGAAATAGTAAATGTTTCTATACAGTTATGGATACTCACTGAAGGGAACAAAGAACAGCAAAGGCAGAGAGTCCCACCATTGGCAGGAGAGAGTATCCCAGCACACTGGCCACACATCCACAGGATATGCTGTAACTGCTCATCAGGTTCAACAGCATGTACATCCCCACACATCCCAGAGCACTGATGCCATACACATACCCAAAGTGTGCTTTCCCTGCCTGCCGAAAGAATACACACACAAATCCACAGGTACATGCTCTGGACATTAAATATGTTTTCATTTCCTCTGTGCAATACAATTTACTGTGTACCTCTAGTTAATGCTTTCACAAAGGTTCAGGGTGCAGTTTGTACCATCAATAGTGTGGCTCCCAGAGCAATGCAGAAGAGAACAGGCCCAGTGAGGTCTGTCTCATTCATAATACTGCCATCAGCAGGCTTCAGTGGATTTAACACAGTTAGAGTCTTCTGCCAGATATGGTCAAAGTTAATGCCCAACTCTGAGAAAAATACACACATATTTTTCATTCAACATATATTTTCTGTTAAGTTTGATTAATGCATAACATGCCCAGTTTTTAAAGCTGAAGTATACACGTTTTCAGCGTTAATGAGATTCACCCAAAAATGTTGTCATCGTTTACTGACCCTCATGTTGTTCTAAACTTGTATGAATTTCTTTCTTCTGTTTAACACAGAAGAAGATATTCTGAAGAATGTTCATAACCAAACAGTTGCCGGTAGCCATCGGCATCCATAGTATTTTTTTTCTATACTATGGAAGTGAATGGCTACCAGCAACTGCTTGGTTACCAAAATTCTTGAGGGTGAGTAAATGATGACAGAACGTTCATTTTGGAGGGAACTATCCCTTTAAGGTGCAGTCAGTCATTTTCTAACCAAGCGGCTTTCTGCTGGTCAAATAATTTTTATTACCTTCTAAGAGTGGCGGTTCTTCCTCATATGAGTCTGTATATTCTGTTTGCTCGGGTGGCGCTACAGGCTGATAGACTTGTCCAGTATAAGATGCTGTAGTGGTATATTCATCTGCTAAATGTGCGGAATTATCACTGATAATAAGACAGTAAATGATGAATCAACAATTACACTGCACACAGAAACACATCAGCTGATATACATTAATATATGAAATATCAACTACATGTACATATGAAGTTAGCGACACTTACGCTTCATGGTAGTCTGGATTGGCATAGGCTGGATCATAGCCATATACATCCTCCTGCTGACCATCCATATAATATCCAGACTGATAGAAGTCTTGTTCAAAGTTTTGAAAGTCTCCCATCCTGCTTAAAATATTGGGGAATGTCTACACAAGTTCGTTTGTGGTATAAGCCAGTTCTGAATTTAAGTTCTTACCTTTCCGTGTCCTTCAATGTCAGGGTTTGATTTGAAGATCTTGGTTTGTTTGTAGTGTACTGAGTCTTTGCTTGGTCACAGAGCAGCTGTTTTGCTGTATGTGTGTATGAGAAGCTATTAATAGTCTTCTATATTTACTTGAGGGACAGGGGCAGCACTGTCAGTGTGCTGGGAGGTTATGTTGTAAAACCATCCTGATGATCTCTAGATCTAGTGACGGATGATATGCTCATCACTCAATGTAAAGTACAACTGCTGTACAGTTAAATGATATATTCTGTATCTGTCCATGAAAATTATTTTTGTAACATGCTTACAAAAATATAGGCATTCTTGTTAATAAAGAGACAAACATCAGTAAAGACTATGTCTAATGCTTTTTTGTAACAGCAAAAAAATGCAGCATCTTTACAATATAGGCTACAAGTTTGCAAATACAACACAAAAATGTATAAAAACAACATTGACTTTCACATTTGTTTTGTAGGCAAAGAAACTAATTCAGTATAGTTCCCCTTTTTAATATGACTCACCACTTAATGAAACAGTATAGTATTTCTTACATTTTCAAAACTACATCATTACTTAGGAAAATTACCTTACATGATAACATTCTTACCACCTTCCCACTAAAATGTTATTTTAGTTACATTTAGTTATGTTGTTTTTCAACGTCTTTGAGAAAATTCAGCTATAAAAACTGCATCAGAAGATATAAAGACATGTAGATTAGACATTCATGAACACTTCCTGGTATTTCATAGCTGATATGCAACATTATTTAGCTCTCTTATCTGTGATGAAGTCAGATGATCTACAGGTCTGGCAGAGCACTGGAGTTTCCACTGGAGCTCATGCTGGAAACTGGTGCTTGGGTTAAAAAAGTTGCATGGGATTCCTCCTCTTCATTCCTGTGGAAAAGCAGACAGATTACTGCAAATTATGAGCCTATGTGCGATGGTGCAGAACAAAATATCTTCAGAAAGTATTCACCACCATTTTCTTTCTTTCTGATGCTCTGCAAAGTCAAACTGACATGTTTTTAAACTTTTGTATGAATAATGCTTGATGATGTTCAGAATTATTTTCCAGAAATGACTTGATGAGTGTCCACTCTTAATTTATCAACCAGAAAACCATACATTTGTAGGCATTTCTCACCCTGGATTGCTGCTACACCGGTTCCCTTCAGAATCTGTCAGAGCCTGAGCGTGAACTGGTTTCCTTCAGAATTGTAGAAAACAAAAGTGCCATGAAAATACACATTTGTTACTCCTTTGAGTCAGTGTCCTGAAATTTCTAAAATTGCTTTTGTTACCCATAAACTTAGAGGTATATATAAGCTTGGGGTTTTAAATCAGATTTTTTTAAAATATGTCATTATCTTTGTCTCACCAATTGTGCTTTTTCTTTCAAGGTAGATGATACCTTGATGATACCATATCTAAAAGATTATGACAAATTTATGATTTATCTTAATATGTAAGATAATAATAAATACTTACTTGGATTTCAAGCTATTCATTTTAGCAAAGAGCAGTCTGAGAACTCTCTCTCTTTCCTCCCAGGTCATCTCTGATAAGTTCACTTTTGCTTTCTTCAGATTGCTGTTGAAATAACACAGTGTTGTTACAGACGGTTTTTAGCATTCCATCAGAAAAGAATTTTGAAAATAGTCTAAAAAAAACACAAAATAAGCATAAGACCTTCACCCTTTTTCAGCCTCGTCCATACTACTGGAAGTGCTATGGGGTGTTTTGTTGATGGTGTGAATGTGAGCATTCTCCATTCTGCCTGACAGGAACTCATCCATCCGCCTTCTACGATTCACTTCTGCTTCCTGTCTGGATAACATAATGTAGCTTATAATATAATTGATCTAAAAATGGTTTGAAGGTTTTGCACTAAAATGGAGCCTGGATATTTTGATCGTTAGCATCTACTTCTAGAATGAATTAGGGGTGTGCAATATTGAAAAAAAAATCCATATTTTCTAAGATTTTATCAAATTTATTGAAATAAGCTTTAAAAAATGCATCTTTGCACCGCAGAAGTGGCACAGAAGTTGCGTCTGAAGTGGCATTTAGATGTATGTAATCTGTTTAATGCAGCTCAGAAGTGGCCTGAATGCATTTACAATTACATAAACAATGCTATGCAATTGTTTTTTTTTACATATTTAATAATGAAATTAAAAGATCGTTTAAATATGAATCTAAAACCACCAGTAGGTGGCAGCAAGTCATTGTCTGAACAAGTTGAGTTATTGAGTCATTCATTCAAAAGATTAGTTCAAAAAGCTAATTCATTCAGTCACTGTGTCATTCATTAAATCGATTTGTTCAAAAGGCGGATTCATTTAGTAATGAAACACAGATGTGTTCTGCACACAAAACAGTTCTGCTGTAGTTTCATTTGGAAATTTTTCGTTGAAAAATTAAAGAAAAACCAGACAATATTGTGTCTAAAATGTAACAATGCTAATGCTATTTTTTATGAACTGTTTTATAAAATCAACACGACATCGTGCTGATAATCAAGAAAAGCAGCATTCTTGGCTGATGTGATATTGTTTAACTATATCATTTGATATAAATATAAGTGAAGTGAAGGCGTGTTTTTGCTTGTTTTTTGCAAAGAGAGTGAATGAATGCATGAATGCTGAAGTGCACCTGTGCATCAGCATCTCCTGCTTCACGTGGTTCAGAGCCTCATGGAAGAGGATCTCCATGTCTGAGCGCTGCTCCACTACGCTGCGAGCTATTCTCTTCACTCGGGTCAGCTCCCTGTCCCGTACGCTCAGGAGCTTCTGCAGTTTGTCCAGCTCTACACCACCGGTCTGAGACCGGACCGCAGCACGCTGCTTGATGTCAGCCTTTCCCACTCAAATTCAGCCACCATGCTGGCCAGGGCCTGCTCCAGTGTGAACACCTTCGCCCTCAGCTCAGAAACTGTGGTCCGCTGGGCTGTAAACTTAGATATGGTATCATTTGAGGTGTCTTGACTCATCTCCTGCAGGGTTCCAAAATGGTCATTATTAATGTCTGCGGCTTCATAGGCAAGCTTTATAGTAGACAACGGTCTAATTAAGCTCATTTGAAATTTGATTGAATTTGTGCATGCATGTATATACAGTATGTGAGTGTTTGTGTAGGTGCACAAGAAAGTTGAAGTAATTATCATTTTTAATGATTAATTGTTGTAGTATACATAAATTATAATACAATGTAATAATGTAAAATAACTGTAATAATGTAAAAGTCTTTACTGTCACCTCTAATGAATTTTATGCATCCTTATTGAAAAAAAGTATTCATTTCTTTCAAAAAATAAAACTATGGTGCGTGTCACCTTATGCAGACTAAGGACGTAGTTCTCTTCTGCCAGCGTTGCATTTCTCTTCCGCAGATCCTCCAGCTCTTTGATGTAGTAACCCAATGCCTTATTTAGACGCACATTCTCCTTGAACATTGAGCGAGATGCGTCATCCAGCTGTCTGATAGCAAGGTGGAGGATGTCATCTCATTTATCTCATGCAAAATGTATCTCACAAGGCATCGGGTAGAAGTGTGTAGTGGTGCTGGGATACTGGGAGAGATGGAGAAAGTACTTACATGATGGCTTCATTGTGAGCTCTTTCTGCAAGCACAGCAATCTTTTGCTCAGCTTCCTTCTCTAGATGAACCTAATGAATGTAGAATGAGAGATACTGAGAGAGAGAATGAGGAAGATATCCATAACATAATGCAGCCCTCCACGTTACAGAATACAGATGCCTGCACTACAATAATGTACTGTACATGTACTTCTTATTGTAATTACGCATATTTTAAAAATCTATAATATTGTAGTGAATATGACCATTATATTGTGGCCTCATTCTCTTTTTGGATATGCACAAACAATCCATTATTATTGTTAATGAGCATTCACTTACTTAAAAAAACACACAAACACAAAAGTTCTTACAAATAGCTGCTTATTTATTTACCTCATAAAAAATATTGCTAAAACTTAGCAAAGACAGGCATAATAAAAATAATTTTGCAACTATAATAGTCATAATGAAACAATCCAACACTGCAACTCCATAAATAATACACAATTACAATTATATAAAATCTCACATCTAAAATCAGAACGCGCACATCTATCTAACCACACTCGCATAACACACAACCATTATAAAATATCACCCCATATTAAATACCCACAGGACCTGTCACATAAAAAGAACAGTAAAGCTTTTTGAGTTATTGTGTCGATTCTAGCTCACTGCCAGGGTGCTCTCTTTCCCAAAACACGATTGGTGACTTTCTGCAGAAGAAAGATGACATGCATTAGAAATGTTTATCAAACTGGTCGTATGTATATCTGAAATTGCTGAAATAATACTGATTTAAAAACTGTCAGTATTACTGTGTCTGGGCTATTGTGTGTGACACCTACTCCACAACTTTTTAACAATACCTTATTAAAGAGTTGAGCATTGAGGCGGTAGGAGCGGTACTCTGCCTGTCTCCTTTCCTCTACCCTTCTCCTCTGGACCTCAGGAAGTTGAGCATATTTCCTAAGGGAATATACATTTATTTGGTAATTAAAGTGCAAACTTATCAGAGTCAATAATATCCATATAAAATGTTGAAACAGAGTATAGCTGAAGTCCTTATGCCTCAGACTGGGCAAGGAATCACAGATATTATATTACACATAAAAATAGAATCTTTAAAATAAAGATGGATATAGATCTGTACTATTTTAGTAGCACTGACTTATATTTTTACTATTATTATTTTTGCATTTACTATTATAGTTTATTAATGTTTTGAATAAAATTTTATTTTTATATTTTGTGTTTTAATTTTAATTTTATAGTGTTAGTAATTCTGTTGGGTGTTAGTTTGTTTTCAATAGGTCTATAGTTTTAAGTTTTAGTTAAACTTCTTAAATATGTCTTGCACTGACTTAAACTAAACTAAAATGAGAAATGTTGCCTTGGAAACTTGCTGAAAGGTTTTATGAATTAATGAAAATGGTTTTCTTTTTATGATTTTACTTTTAGTTAATGTTAATAAACCTGAAAGACACACTCAAACACAACACACACACACACACACACACACACACACTATTACCTCCTGAGTTTGTCTGTCCTTTCTATTCTCTGATTGTGTGATTTCCTCCCTACCCAACTGAAAGCATGTAGAAGGCACAAAACAACTTGCAAATAAAACATGGAAGTCATGGAATGCTGTTTAAATCTGTTAAATGACCTACATATGCACGATTTAGTAATATAAGCTGTCTCTCTGTCAAAAACCATATAGATGGTTTGAAAATCAGATAATGGATACGTACTCTTTGGATCTTTGGACCATCTCTCTTCTTGGAACAACTCGTTTACGGGGTACTGGAGCTGCTGACAGGGGCATGTTTTAGTTTACATCTTAATGCAAGCTGTACCAAGCTTGTAAAATACACACTGAACTGACTCACAATACTAACAAGTAATCTTATGGTATAAGGTCACCTGGTCTATATGGACGTGATGGTGCAGGGCAGTTGAAGAGCTCTTCTCTCTCCCTGTTGAAGACTACCTGTAATCTCCTCTCTTCAACCAGCAACCCCAGACGCTTCATCCGTTCCCGTGAATGAGACACGAACTCCGGCCGATGGAGCTCCAGAGATTCCTGTAGGAAAACCATCAATGCAAATGTTCGATATTAGACTGAATTCAACAATCAACTTCCCATGTACTCTCAAAAACCATACTCCACTCAAAATTGAATATTCAATAGCATTCTTGGATATGATTATAGTTATCGTCCTTGGTGTGAACAAGCTTGCTCGACACACCTGTAGTGAAAGTCGAACAAGAGCTGAGGGTTTGTCACTGATATCTGTCTCTGTAGCTGTTATGGACTCCGTTGGCCTCTCTTGTTCTTGCTGGTTCTGTCTCTCTCTTAGTGGTTCTCTTGTTGTTTCTCTCCAGGGTTGGGTTCTAGTGTAAGGCTCAAACCAGGCTTGGCTTGGGCAAGGTGCTGATTCACACTGTGGCTGGTTTTCCTTGCGACCATCACACTTAAGCTCATCAGCTGAGACAAACCATGACACACCTTAAAGAGAATGTGATATATGAAACAGTAAGAGAAATTGAGAAAAAGATCAGCTGCAGAAAAATGCTGTGTCTGTGAGCATGTAATACGTACCATTTGGGTAACGGGTCCGGATGCTCTTGTTGCTGGGGTCTTTCTTCAAAGCAGTCAGGCTTTGGGTGGGTTTAGATGTGGAAGCAGTGGGGATGGGAAAGCCACTCTGAATGCCTCTGTCAAATGTGTTTGTTGAACGGACATTTTTGAAAGCACGTGGTGAGGGAAAGATGGTACCTACGTCCCGAGTGTGTTTGCGGGTGGCGTTTTTAACAATTTCCAAATCACCTGCAAAATCTATAAAATTCAACATGACATTTTGTTGCAGTTAGTCTAACTTAGTTTAAAAAGTGGACCGTTGCTGTGTAACTGACCTGCCTGTACACCTTTGCTGACCAGTTTGACCTTTGACCTTTTGGAACTGAGGTTTTGGGAGACACCTCTTTGAGAATGATGGGAAAAGGAGCTTGAAGATGATAACGAATCAGCAGAGACCTGGAACAATGAGAGAAGATTAGACAGTTAGATAATAAGGAAAGAATGACGGTCTCAGTCAAAAATGCAGAGTATAAGCTACTACTGGATCTTCACGATATATTGTACACACAATACATGTCATTATTTTGCTGACAGTGTAAAATTAATTAATTGTAATTTTCCCAGACAATGTCATTAAACTAGTTTCACAACCTCTCCCAGTCTTTCTTGTGAGAGCGCTAAGATGGAGACGTAATGAAAATGACGAGGAAAAAAAAAAAAATTGTATTTATGTGAATCAGTTAAAACTGATTATTTGAACGAACTGATTCAAAGCTCTTGTTCAACAATCCTTCACACCACCACTCAAAATTATTCACTGAAGTCAGCACATGGCATCAAAAAAAGACATTTTTAGACATTAAAGGGTTTAAGTTAAAACATATACGATCATTCAAGCATTTGGTGTCAGTAAGATTATTTGTTTTACAGACCGTTTTAAATACTTTTATTCAGCAGGAACTCGTTAAATTGATCAAAAGTTACAGTAAATACATTTATAATGATAAAAGATTTTTATATCAAATAATGTCCTTCTTGAACTTCAGAAAAACTTTAGCCAATATATTAAAAGTTTTCAACATTGATAAGTTATGTTTCTTGTGCATCAAATCAGCATATTACAATGATTTCTGAAGGATCATGTGACACTGAAGACAGGAGTAATGATGCTGCAAATTCAGCTATGCCATCACAAGAATAAATTACATTTTAAAATTAAAACATAAAAGAGACATTTTAAATTGTACCAATATTTTACAATATTACTGTTTTTATAGTATTTTTAATTAAATAAATGCAGCCTTTTTGAACATAAGGAACTTTGTTCAGGAGGGGGAAAAAAAAAATAAAAATACAGACCCTAAAAGTTTGAATGGTAGTGTATACAGGAAAATACTGCTGTTTCCTAGCATGTATTGTGTTAGTGAACAAAAATGAAAAATTATTAAGAGATTTTAACTCTATTTGACTTCTTACTTTAAACTGAGCTACAATGAGTTTGTGGAAATGATGATTGTTCCTCTTGTTTGAAAAAAAAAAAAATCCTTTTAAGACATTTTTTAAAAGCAAAGAGCCAATAGAAAAACAATCAGTGTATATTTTAAATGGTCAAACGGCTAAAATATACTGAGATGTGTACAAATATAATATCTTTCTTTTTAATTTGTTGATTATCTTTCAAAGCTAAGAAGCTGAACAGTCTGTATGAAAGAATTAAATCAAGCAGAGACTTACTGTGGAGTCATCAGTGCTCACATCATCGGTAGCAACAGAGACGGCAACATGTTTAGTACTGGGTTTCCTTCGGCCAGTTTTCTGCATATTGACGGTGTTGTAAAGTCTGAGCAAGCTGTCACTGCTTTTCAGTCCCTTACTGGAGACCCGGTGAGGTCCAAAAGCTCGCAGCAGCCGCTCTGTGTCAATGGTAGACAGGCTACTGCTCGTCTCCACACTCACAGACCTATCTCTCTCGGCAGGACAGCGATGCACTCTCTCCTGACTCTCCTCATGCTCAGGCCAAGCTTGTTGTGGAGCCATTACTAACTGAACTTTTTCTCTTTGATCTTCTCCCTCTGTGGTCCCATCCTCTCGATCACTCCTCCTGTAATACTCTCCTTTCCTGCTGTATGATTGTTGTATAGTTAGGTCTATTGGAGTGGTATTGTGAATGAGACGAGACAGACGCTCTAGTCTATCAAGCAGAGATGTCTCTCCCTCATTAGCTGGTCTTGTCTCCTCCATGGTCCATTTTTCACTGAAGCGCCGCCACAGCTGGTCCAGAGAACTGCTGATCTCTATGCTAACATCATGAGGTGTTCTGTCCTGCTCTTTCTTGTTCCCCCCATAGGACTTTCTGATTGGCTGAGAAGGTAAATGGTGTGGTTCTAGTGGTAATTTGGGCTCCTGCATGGTGCTGCTGCGAAGATGCACATCATCTGTACTATAGTCTGCCTCCATGTGTAAAGGGACAAAATTTCCTTCTTCATCTTTATAATCCTCATCTATTCCAACAATGTCCATGTTCATCTGAGAAACATCAGCTTCAGGAGCAGTGTTGTCATTTTGGCCAGCAAAAGTGGCTACTGATTCTGGAAGACCATTTCCAGAAATAATGGAAACTGACAGTGAGAGAGACAAAGAAGATTATATGCTGACGTTGTTTATGTAACAGCAACAGTCCACAGCAAAATTTTCTATTACAAAAATGTCACTGTCATACATGTGGGTGAGTAAATGATGATCTTTTAATTTTTAAGCTACTCTTTAAATTCATCAAATATTGTACTAATACTTATAGAAACACTAACGTGCATCTTACCTCTCTTCATATTGGCCCTCTTACTGTAGATGCCTTCCTTGTGTTTTGGTGTAATTATGTTGTCTTCTAGCTCTCTAGAGCCTAAAATGTCTGTATTAAAGTGTGGAGGGACAGCATCATCAGAACCTGCAAAGGGAGCGAGAGAGAACATGAGAGAGCTGGATCGAACAGAGAGCAAACAGCACTAAAGCAGAGGGGCCCAGAAGGGTTTGGCATGTGGATCAGATGGGGCTTGTGTTGCTGGATTGCCTTTCTCATGGACAAAGACTATGAATAATGGAGGACTGGGTGAGAACGTGAACCATCTGCAAGATTCAGGGGGGAGGGGCCAGCAGAGGTGCAAGTAAAAATGACTATTTTGATATGAGAGCTCTGTGAGACAAAATAGGTACACATTAATTAAGGGATGTATCCTCCAATAATCTATATAGTGTCCTAAGCATTATAACCATAATATCCTCTGTACAACTGAGTGGTGTACAGCTGACTGAAATAATGTTTTACTTGGTTCAATCTATTGGTTGTTAATTGGATAGAGGCAGATCTGAATACAAACTCGTAGTCATCTATAAGAAAGGGGCAGTTTTTAGGCAGACTAAATGATTGGAGAAGTCTGGCAAACTTTGCAACTAACTACAATTAGGTGAAGTACTAAAATTACTAAAACTAAAACTGAAATAAAAATAAATTCAAGCTGAACATGAATGTGTAAAAAAAAAAAAAAAAGAAAAAGACAAAAACACAATAAAATGACTAAAATTATCATTAAAATATAAAAATTAAAGTAGGGCTGCTCGATTATGACAAAAATCATAATCATGATTATTTTGGTCAATATTGTAAACCCGATTATTTAACACGATTATTAGTGGGCCAAATAACCAAAACATTTTTTAATGCAAGTCTAAAGTATTCAGTTAACAGCCTACTACAGAAATTGAATAATCAAATGTAAAATAAAACAACATAGTCTTCACTGTAAGATTTAAACTTCCTTTGTTTCTTATTAAAGCTACAAAAGACCTGTGAAGAGCAGTGAGTGATTTTGTCTTTGTCATTTGTTGTTTGATTAATATTAAGCACACAGTCAGCAGCAGGAAAATAGCTCGCTGTCACTTTAAGAGCCGCACAGATCCAATTTACTGTTACACGCGTATTTTCAGTCTCATCTGTTTACATTCATTTATTATATAACCGACGAGGGTTTACGTGAATAATCACTAAGCGCCGCATTTTGACACATTTTTGCGTGTATTTGACCATTTAGGCGCATATGTTCAGCTAAAAGATGACTTCACATGTCCTTGTTCTGTTCCTTCTCTGAGCGAAGGCCTCCTGAGGAACAGCGCAAGTTCTCTTTTGCGCTTTTAAAAACATTAATAAATCTAATCAACTTTAATAACTCAAGCACGTCCCATTTTGCACGTTACATGATTTTACTGATTTACACGTGAAAATGGGCTTTTATGGAGGAGTGAAAGCGCACTGCTGGAAAGGGGGCGAAAGGGGGCAGAATAATCGTTTTATCCCGATTACTGTATTTTCATAATCGTTGGAGGCCGAAATCAAAATCAAAACTGAATTTCGATTAATTGCACAGCCCTAAATTAAAGCTTACTCAAAATAATGAATAAACCCTAAAATAGTATTTAAATAATGCTAAAATTACACTGTATGTCACCAGAGTAACGTTTGTCCTTTCACTGGAAGTTCTAATTATGATATTTTAATTAAAAATTACAAAGTCAAAAAAAAAAAAAAAAAAAAAAAAGTAAAACATGCATGGATGAATTGTTCAATTTAAACATGCATTTAGAAAATACAAATGGTGATTTCATGATGGCATTTAAATAGCATTATTACACAGTTCCCAGGAGGACTTTTATTTTATTAAGTGTGGAATTTCTTGGAGTGCTGGCAATTAGCACGAGCAAACAACTTTCTTAGAGCTGTGCTAGGTTCATGGCTTGAAACATTTGACTCAAATATCCAATAATGTCTTATTTATTTAGTAAGTAGCTATATAACCAAAACAGCAACTTTGGTCACATTCCATATAAACTGGTAATGTTATGTAGGTTTCTGTAATGTAATAACTGAGTACAGTTCTCTGTGACACACCTGGGTGAGAGCTTTCTACAGTTGTGTCAGAGCGACCAGGAGAAAGCTCTGGATCAGCTTGTGGGATGTAGAACAGCTCGGAGCTTCCATGAGGTTTGTATGGCAACAGGGCAGGGACAGCTACATAGAAGAAAATTAAATCAATTGATTAATTTACCAACATCAAATGCCACTGAACAGTATATATGAATAAAATGTACATCACATACCTGCTTGAACAGAGAGAGATCTGGATGTCCCAGCCAGCCTCTGAGAGGGAGCAAAGGTTTGTGGGTATCTGGCCTGTAAGTGTGCACTGACTCTTCCTGCATTCTGGCCTTGAACTAGCTCTCTGTGTTCATACGATCTGGCATGATTTGATTTTGAGATTCGGTGTATGGACTGTAGATGTTCATCAGTCATGCTTGACACCACAGGTCTTTGAGGTGGGACATCTTTACTAGTGTTTTGACTGGATAGTCTGCTTAAGTAGTTTGGATTGGACTGATGTTTGGGTTTGGGTGATAAGGTGACGTGTATGTGAGAGAGATGGGACTTCTTGCCAAAGGTTGAGTCTGACGCAGCACTGGATAATATCTGGTTACTGCCTGTGACAGTACAGTCCATGTGAGGTATTCTTTGGATACTCTGGCGATCATTCGTAACAATGTTCTCTTTGTTGTCATCAGTTATTTCTTCTCTTCCCTTCTCTTGTCTATGTTGTCCTTCTCTCGCCATCTCTTTTTCTCGGCCAGATATATTAGGTACAACAGCTGGCTGAAGTCTCATTTGGCTCGTGCTCTCTGAAGTCTCATGGTCAGGACCAACACTTTCTAATTCCTGATTAGGAGTGTGGCGAGTGGTTGATATGGTAATAGAAGAAAAAGTCTGGGAGCTGAGCCCCTCTCTAAGGGCGATCTGCTGTACTTTGGCCTCTAGATCCTGTTGGATAGGAGTGTAAAACTGAACTGTGTCCAAAGGTTTTGGATCGACTTTCTGCAGCTGATCTGAGTTATGCATCTCCATGTTACGCAATCCAACAAAGCCCTTCGTCAGCTGAGACTCAGGACCAACACTTGATTGAGCACTGCCCTCAGAATCTGAACTCCACTGAGAAACAAAGAAAGAGAAAGAGAACAGGATGTGTTATTACTGATAAGAGCTAGGATTGGGGAGGACTGTAGGAAGTAGATCGTGATAAATGGGAGATTCAGTAGAAACACTGCAAGCATGAGAGCACAGAATAAGTCACACAAATGCAAACAACAGCTTTACCTTGAACACTCTCTATCAGGACTTTCCATAATGCAGTCTGCCGCACCAGAAACAAAACTCATTATTTCAGACTCACCATGTGTATTTAGGATATTACAATTCTGCCTTAAAATGATCATAATAGTTTCATATTATGGCCAATTAATTAATCCAAATTAATTAAAAAATTGCAATCGTTTTAAAATCTTCAAGTGAATTTAGGCATCACAACAATTTAATGCCCAGTAGGGGTGTGCGATATGGACAAAATATGATATCTCGATATTTTCTGGGATTAACAATAATTAGACAATATTTTACTGAGTGTTATTGTGCTAATTTCTTAAGGACTACCGTGGACAGCTGCCTCCTAAAGTTTTTGATATTCTTCATATTCCGTGTGATGGTCATTTCACAGCAGTGATAGAAATTATTCTTTTCCAATAAGTTTAAATACATTTTTTACCTTATATTTGGGCTGTTACCAAGCAAATGAAATCAGTATCAACAAAATTCATCTTCGCAATGCAGAGGAAACACAGAATCTGCATCTGAAGTGGCATTTAGATGTATTTACACTGTTTACTGCAGCTCAGAGGGACATGTAATACTTTAACCTGCAGTTACAAATGCATAAATAATATTTTGATATAAAATGCTGAATACTGATATTTGAAATTACTTAAAAAAAAAAATGAAAAGACACTTTAAATGTGAAATTAAAACCGCCAGTAGGTGGCAGCAAGTCACTGTTAATAAGTGAGTCATTGCAATTGAACCCAATTCGTTTAAACGGTTGATTCATTCAGGAACAAAACACCTTCAAGTTGCTCGGAGAAGCAAAACTGTAGCTGTTTGGAATTACTTTTGTTGTCAAAATAGAGCAAAAACAGCCATGGTGTCTAAAACGTAAGTCTCTTAAAGGGGTGGTTGATTGCGATTTCACTTTTTTAACGTTAGTTAGTGTGTAATGTTGCTGTTTGAGCATAAACAATATCTGCAAAGTTA